>JASAMX010030603.1:0-18255 GCA_030248175.1 Microlaimidae sp. YZB2_3 | reverse complement strand
TTCTGTTGTTTTTTTAGTAGCTTTCTTTTATGTTCAATGTTTTATAGGTAGATGCAAATTTCAGTGCTGTAACGTTTACAAGCTTTTGTGTCTTTCCTGTCTATGTATTTACATGACAAGAATTCTATTTGATTTTTTTATTTTTATTGTGTTTTTGCTTTAAGAAGTTTCGAACGTTTTATGTGTATTGTTTAGGTTGCTTTTATATTTAGAAAATTTATATTTAAGAAATATTTTATTAAACAATTAAGTTTTGCTTTAAAATTTTATTAAAACAAAACAAAAGCCTTTTGTCTAAATTATTTTTTACGTTTTATCCAAATTTATCATATTTTTAGTATATTATGAAAGCTTTAATATATAAGTATGTGTAGTGTATATTTCTTTCTTCATATTGATTTCTTTATGTTTCATTAGTTAAAACTTTATATGATATATTTTTTGCTTCAGTGTTTCATTAGTCTAATGATGATTGTTTGTAACAATCTTAACATCACATTTTAAATGTATTCAATAAACGTTGTGACAATTCTTTTGTTTATTACAAAAAAATTAATTTTCAGCGGTTGTCCAGATATTAGCAAGAATATCGCTTGGTATTTCAATTTTTTTTTGTTTTTTACCAAACACCAGCCAGGGTGTGTTTTGTTTGCTTACATTGGACTTTGCAAACGCATTCTTTCTCGTAAAAATTTTGATGTATTTAAGTAATTTTATATGCAAATTTTGCTATGAAAAGATGCAAAATTTTTTATTATACTAATTTCTGTGTCTTTTTGTTTATTATATTGCAGTTATAATGTTTTATTTTTAATAAACGATTTGATGTATTTTGAGTTCAGTTCAATATTGGCAGGTGTTTTTTTTATCTCTTATCGAGTGTACATATTTACTGTTGTTTAAAATCGATGGAATAATGAAGCGATAATATCTAGACAACCGCTGAAAATTAATTTTTTTGTAATACAATTTTTTACCCAGTGAAACCTGACGCATCGATTGATACCAAAAACCAAGTGAAAAACATACACCATGATTTAGTATACCGCACCTTTAAAGGTGCGGTACCTAGTCAAACGTTTTGTCGTCGATTTTGATTATTTTTCGTGAAAACCTTACCCCTGACTCCAATAGCCCACAAAAAATTTTTCATCAAAATATCTCCGGTGATTTAGGAGATATGACTCTCCAAAAATGGCGTTTTTCGACAATTCTGTACTTAAAATATTGCTCAGTGGGTATTAAAATTTAAACTACAAAATACTCATGCACCGAAAGAAAGCGACTACTTTCTACTTTAATTTGATATCTCAAAACCCACGATTTTTTTGCGAAAAATACGAAGCGACGGCAAAAATTTTGAGCAAACCTCATCAAATCACTGCCGTAGTTTGGTGTTTTTAGCAAAAAAAATCGCGGGTTTTGCACGACAATCGCAATATCTTGACAAATACTGCACCAATTTTAAATATCAAGGTATTACATTATAAATAATAAAAACAAAAAAATCACCCCTTACTCATTTTGGGGGTTTAAATGGGACTTTATTTCGATTACCTGACAGTTTAGAGCAATTTTTTTTATATTGTTTAAAAAATCAACATGCCGAGAGCTTTAACATGATATATTACTCGCCTATGTGGAGGGGCTGTGTCAAAAATTGACATTTTTAAGGATCACCTATTGCAGTACCTTAGGGTATAAGAATCTTTTGGGACTATTACCAAAAGTTAGAGCGTAAAATTCCGCATAAATCGCCCCTGGTCTCAAACTTGTGGCTCAAACATTTTTAGACATTGTTCAGTAAGTGCAATTTCTGCCCCCCATACAAACGATTTAAAATCGTAAAATTGACTCCCTTTAACCCTTCGGGGTACCTGATCCAGGAAGGTTATCCCTAACAAATTATGTATTTTTAAGCTCAGGAAAGTATGGGCAATCTGCACAAAAAAATTTAGACGTAAGGGTTTATATGGTAAAATGTTGAAAGTTTGGCTAAAAAAATGTTTCCTAAATTTGGGCGATTTTGGGCTATGAATAATTTTTTTTTTCAGAAATTAGCTAAAAGTTCAAGGACCTTAACTTGAGATATTTGCATATTGATCGCGGTGCGTGCATAACTTATAAAAGCTCAACCGAAATTTTTTTGTCACAATTTTCCCAGTATCGCTAAAAAAACGGAATAAATAACAATTGGTTACGGTTAAATAACCGCTGGCAATTTTTTTTTTATTTTTCTTCGCAAGCGCGTTTATTCTTTGTTTTTTATTGACGTAGGGCGGTTTCTCCCTTAATTTTAGCCTCGAAGACTTTAGCTTTCGGCTTAATTTTACGCCTTATTGCAATCTGTTCATTTTTTATTTGATTTACTGTTAATTTAGGTTTTAGTCTCTAATTAGCATACCCGTTTTTTTAGGTAAATTCTTATTTCTTTTTTTTTTCTAAAATTAGACGGAGCTAAAAATTTATTGATCATCTTAAAAATATAATTTTAAATAATGTTTTTGAAATATGATAGACACACATTTATTTGTTGTTTAATTAAAACAAAAAAAGTCTGCAGCTGTTCATTTATCGCAACTCTTAAAGAATATCAAACTACCAAGGTAAATGAATAAATCATAACTAGCTGTACATACATACTCATAATTTTTTATGTATTACATAATATTATTAATGTTTATTTACTTCGAAATAGACTAAAACTAAACATAAATAAAATTTAATTAATTGAAAAATAAAACGAAATACAATATAATATCGATTTTAAGAAGCAACATACATATATATTTTGCTAGTATAATTTGTTGCCAAGAAGATTTGGAACCTAAAAAAACCAATATTGTATTTGAGCTTTTTATTTCTAGAAGGTTTGGAATTTTCCAATTTTCTAAATTATACAGTTTTAAAAATTCCGTACCATACGCAGACGGTTGCATGTTTGTGCAAAAATGTTTATAATTTTTGATATTCTATATTTTGATACGATTTCTTTTCTGTTTATTTTTTATTTTAGACAAATCAAACTTTAGCTGACTTTGATGATTTGCAGTATTGAATCGACTATTTAACACTAAAAGCAATTAAAATTATAAGCAAAAACGGTTTATTAAAGACTAAATTCCATATTTTAACAATTATTTATCAAATTATTTAAATTTTGGAACAAAATACTTTTTTTCAAAAGTCACATTTTGTAAAAAGACGTAAATTAAAATTTAGCCTTGAAAAATGCTCTGAGAATAGAGCAAGAAAGAGGGGCGATTTGTTCCCCGGGCGTGTGTTTAAACAGAAAAGATGTGGACTAGTCTGAGATGGACGGACATTGTGAGGAATATAGGAAATTTGCATTTGGTTTGGGCAGCTGCTCACTGAATAAAAATTTCTACCATATGATAATGATTTGTTTATACATTGAACCAAAAATGCTTCTTTTTTTGAGAAAGATAAATTTATAATATTATTACGAGTCTGTCGCTTCAATAACTAAATGTATGCCAATTAGGTTTTGAATTTTTTGTCAAACTGATATAAATTTTTCTACAGGCTGTAGATTTTAAAAGTTTTAAAAAAATATTCAAATCTTGAATAAAACCTTTTAGGATGTTAAAAATTGGAGTTTTACCGTTCGAACCGATGGTTAACAAGTGTTGGTGGAAAGTGGTGCTTTACAACTATAAACGACCGAAATGTAAAAAAGGATTCGCTGTTGAAATTTTAGAATTGGCGCTGAAGGTAAATTTTCGGCGACATTTTTATTTTAACAGTACGAACAATTTGACAAACGTTTAAGCGGCATTAAATATAAAATGTAGTTCTGCACGTTAATAAAGTTTAATTCCACTTATATTTTGTTTTTTAGCCGTATCTCAAAACTTTTTGTTTTGCAGTTCTACACGTTAATAAAGTTTAATTCGATTTATATTTTGTTTTTTAGCCGTATCTCAAAACTTTAGTAGTTGTACCTGACTAAATTTCGGCCAGCCTTAATTTCGGCCACCGGTGTTATTTTTGCCGAGCGCAAAATTATGCAGGAGACTCGGATGGCTAGATCGTTAAGTCATTGATCTAGCCATACGCAGTATATTTGATATTTTTTCGTATGGCAAAATAACAGCCGGTGGCCGAAATTAAGGTTGGCCGAATTTAAGTTTGTTACCCTATTGAAAAGCTATAATTATGCTACAAACTCCCAAGACTCATCGCGAATCCGAATCCAAGCACTTTGTGCTGGTTAAATTGGACTAAACACGTAATTAGCTTTAGTATCCGTCCTACCACCCTAAACAGCGCTTTAATACACGGATTTTCATTAGCATGTTTTTTGACAATAAATGAAAAGTGTTTATGTTATGCCTTATTATTATAACAGACTTAAGTAAAATTTAAGTAATTTGAAGGGCTCAATTTCTTACGCTCTTGTTGGAAAATGAGTGGCAGAAAAAAGTTTTTTAAGCCGTAACACGCTAAAACCCATTAATTTAGACCAAAAACTTATTAAACTGAAAGTTTATACATAAAATTAGCAAAAAAACCTTTGAGACGGAGCTCTGGAGTTCCATAAACGGGCATTTTGCTCCGTTTCAAAATTACTTTTATTATACTTTTACTCTTACTTTTACTTAAAAAAATTGGTCTTGCTTTTACTTTTACTTTACTTAAATAAAATTTTCACTTTTACTTTTACTTTAGTTAAATTAAAAAAAAACACAAATTATTTTTACTCTTACTTTACTTAAATTAAAATTTTTCAAATTACTTTTACTTTTACTTAAAATAATCCAAAATCAATTCTTTTTACATTACTAGTAAACGTGCGCGGTACCCGTTGTCAGTTGTCACTTGTCAGTCGGGTGTGAAATAGCCTTTTGTAATTTATTTAACCCGCAATGCCGTTAGAAAGTGACTAACCCAACAAGCAATTTTTTTGTAAAATTCGTAAACAGAGGCTTTGCTAAAAGATACATAAAAACACATAGCCCGCATGTAAACAAAAAATAGCCCGCAATATGTTTTAAACCATGAGAAATATTATGACTTTAAAAATTCCTAATTTTTCCATAAACAAACGATCCGGAACCTTAAAGATTTTGAAATTCATTTTAAATCCCGTCTCGCCGCATTTTCAAAAATATTTATCGACATTTTTTATGGAAAATTCACAAAGATAACACTTTTAAAATACAATAATTTAACAATTTTTTTAAAATTTTTCACGTCTCATAAAAAAGTTAGTTGCATTGCCACTTCATTGCAAGTATTTTTGCTGCCAAACGCTGCGTAGTGAATTACTTTGTGGAGTTTATGTTCCTTGTAATTATTCTCTGCTTTTTTTAGCGATACTGGGAAAATTGGAGCCAAAAAAATTTTGTTTGAGCTTTTATAACTTTTGAATGCGTCGCGATCAATATGTAAATATCTCGCGTTAAGGTCCTTGAATTTTTGGCTACCTCCTAAAATTTTTTAATATTTTGAGGAGTTAGCCGCAAAACTCTCCAAATTAAGGGACAATTTATTTCAGCCAAAATTTCTAACTTAAAACTTAGACTTTATTTTGCATAAAGCAGGATACGCAAGGCAGATGTTACTCAGCACTCACTGCGCAACCAAATACTACATATAACAATATTAACAAAGAATATTATCACAATGCAGTGTGTCTCAGTCGGGACTCCATCCAGGGACCTTCAGTGGGCTTATTTTTAACGTCAGCGTATCGAGAACTTTCATATGAGTACAAATATTATGGTATTATAATAAATTCTCCTCTTAGGAATTTTAGGAGGTACATTGATGGGTGGAAAAATTGGGTAACCAATGAAAAAAATTTAATAAACTATATATTTTTTTAATCACTCTGTCAAGAACTTTCATATGAATATAAAGACGACACATAAGGCCGGTTCACACCGGAATGGCAGCTGATAGCTGATAGTGAACGCGCGCGTTTACATCATTACACTCTCATTGTTGCTGCGGTGTAAACTGTGTGCGCTGTGCGTCACCTATCAGCCCGGAGATTTATACGAAATTTTATGCTCTAACTTTTGGTGACATTTCCAAAAAATTTTTAATGCTCTAAGACACAGCAATGGGTAACCACTAAAATTGACAACTTTTGACACAGCCCTAAATAGGCGAATTATATACCATTTTAAAGCTCTCGGCGGGCGTGTTGATTTTGAAGGAAAAATAGGTAAAAAATCGCTAATTTTAGGTCAAAAAGCCCTTTTTATAGCATTTTTAGAGGTGATTTTATTATTTTTAACATTCATTTATGACCTCAAACTTAAGTTTGGAGGCAGTTGGAAGTAATTTTAAAGACATTTTTTTCTCCATTTTCCAAAATTGCGGGGGGTTACTTTGTTTCTCCTCCCACTTCTGGGGGGGAGTGGGGGGGGGGGTTAAACCCATATTCTGGGAATTTTTCAAGGGGGGGGGGAATTAACCCCCCCCACACCCCCCCCCCGTGCCCATGTATGGCTGATAGGTGACGCACAGCGCACACAGTTTACACCGCAGCAACAATGAGAGTGTAATGATGTAAACGCGCGCGTTCACTATCCACTATCCACTGCCACTCCGGTGTGAACAGACCTTATGTGTCGTCTTTATATTCATATGAAAGCTCTTGACTGACTGATTAAAAAAATGTATAGTTTATTAATTTTTTTTCATTGGTTACTCAATTTTTCAACCCATCAATGTACCTCCTAAAATTCCTAAGAGGAGAATTTATTATAATACCGTAATATTTGTACTCATATGAAAGTTCTCAATACGCTGACGTTAAAAATAAGCATACTGAAGGTCCCTGGATGGAGTCCCGACTGAGACACACTGCATTGTGATAATATTCTTTGTTAATATTGTTATATGTAGTATTTGGTTGCGCAATGAGTGCTGAATAACATCTGCCTTGCGTATCCTGCTTTATGCGAAATAAAGTCTAAGTTTTAACTTAGAAAATTTGGCTGAAATAAATTGTCCCTTAATTTGGAGAGTTTTGCGGCTAACTCCCCAAAATATTTAAAAAAAAAATTTTTCAGGAGGTAGCCAAAAATTTAAGAACCTTAACGCGAGATATTTGCATATTGATCGCGACGCGTTCAAAAGTTATAAAAGCTCAAACAAAATTTTTTTACTCCAATTTTCCCAGTATCGCTAAAAAAAGCAGAGAATAATTACAAGGAACACAAACTCCACAAAATAATTCACTACGCAGCGTTTGGCAGCAAAAATACTTGCAATGAAGTGGCAATGCAGCTAACTTTTTCATGAGACGTGAAAAATTTTAAAAAATTGTTAAATTATTGTATTTTAAAAAAGTTATCTATGTGAATTTTCCATAAAAAATGTCGATAAATATTTTGAAAATGCGGCGAGACGGGATTTAAAATGAATTTCAAAATCTTTAAGGTTCCGGATCGTTTGTTTATGGAAAAATTAGAAATTTTTAAAGTCATAATATTTCTCATGGTTTAAAACATATTGCGGGCTATTTTTTGTTTACATACGGGCTATGCGTTTTTATGTGTCTTTTAGCAAAGCCTCTGTTTACGAATTTTACAAAAAAATTGCTTGTTGGGTTAGTCACTTTCTAACGGCATTGCGGGTTAAATAAATTACTAAAGGCTATTTCACACCCGACTGACAAGTGACAACTGACAACGGGTACCGCGCACGTTTATTAATGTTGTAAAAAGAATTGATTTTGGATTATTTTAAGTAAAAGTAAAAGTAATTTAAAAATTTTAATTTAAGTAAAGTAAGAATAAAACTATTTGTGTTTTTTTTTAATTTAAGTAAAGTAAAAGTAAAGGTCAAAATTTTATTTAAGTAAAGTAAAAATAAAATTAAGACCAATTTTTTTAAGTAAAAGTAAGAGTAAAAGTTTAAAAGTATAATAAAGTAATTTTGAAACGGAGCAAAATGCCCGTTTAACTTCAGAGCTCCGTCTCAAATGTTTTTTTGCTAATTTTATGTATAAACTTTCATTTTAATAAGATTTTGGTCTAAATTAATGGGTTTTAGCGTGTTACGGCTTAAAAAACTTTTTTCTGCCACTCATTTTCCAACAAGAGCGTAAGAAATTGAGCCTTCAAATTACTTAAATTTTACTTAAATCTGTTATAATAATAAGGCATAACATAAACACTTTTCATTTATTGTCAAAAAACATGCTAATGAAAATCCGTGTATTAAAGCGCTGTATTAAGGTGGTAGGAAGGTAGATGAAGAGCTAATTACGTGTTTAGTCCAATTTAACCAGCACAAAGTTGTTTGGATTCGGATTCGCGCGATGAGTCTTTGGGAATTTGTAGCATAATTCAGCTTTTTAATAGGGTAACAAACTTAAATCGGCCAACTTTGATTTCGGGCACAGGCTGTTATTTTGCCATACGAAAAAATATCAAATAGACTGCGTCTGGCTAGATCAATGCAACTTAAACCATCTCAGCCATCCGAGTCTCCTGTATAAATTTTTACGCTCGGCAAAAATAACACCGGTGGCCGAAAGTAAGGCTTGCCGAAATTTAGTAAGTAAAAATAACTACTAAATTTTTAAATTAGTAAAGAAACAAAATATAAATGATAAACTTTCTTGAGCATAAACTGAAAACAAAAAGTTTCAGATACGGCTAAAAAACAAAATATCATCAAAAATAAACTTTATTAACATGCAGAACCATTTTATATTTAATGCCGCTTAAACGTTTGTCAAATTGTTCGTACCGTTAAAATAAAAATGTCGCCGAAAATTTACCTTCAGCGCCAATTTTAAAATTTGACGCAGCGATGCTCTTTTACATTTCGGTCATTTATAGTTGTAAAGCGCCACTTTTTCCACCAACACTTGTTAACCATCGGTTTGAACAGTAAAACTCCAATTTTAACGTCCTGAAAAGGTTTTATTAAGATTTGAATATTTTTTAAAACTTTTAAAAATTGTTAACGCTGTAGAAAATTTATATCAGTTTGACAAAAAATTTGTAGAAACCTAATTGGCATACATTTAGTTATTGAAGCGACAGACCTTTGGTAAAGCAATATCATAAATTTATCTTTCTCAAAAAAAGAAGCATTTTTGGTTTCAATTGTATAAACAAATCATTATCATATGGTAGAAATTTTTATTCAGTGAGCAGCTGCCCAAACCAAATGCAAATTTCCTTTATGTCCTCACAATGCTGTTGCATTCCTCATTATGCAACCGTCTGCAGTATGGTAGGGAGATTTTTAAAGTTGTATAATTTTAGAAAATTGGAAAATTCCTAAGACCTTCTAGAATAAAAAGCTCAAATACGATATTGGTTTTCTTAGGTTTCCAATCTTTCTCGCAACAAATTATACTAGCAAAATATATATGTATGTTGCTTCTTAAAATTGATATTATATTGTATTTCGTTTTATTTTTCAACATAATTAAATTTTATTTATGTTTAGTTTTACTCTATTTCGAAGTAAATAAACATTAATAATATTATATAATACATAAAAAATTATGTAAGTATGCTATGTACAGCTAGTTATGATTTATTCATTTACCTTGGTAGTTTGATATTCTTTAAGAGTTGCGATAAACTGAACAGCTGCAGACTTTTTTGTTTTAATTAAACAACAAATAAATGTGTGTCTATCATATTTCAAAAACATTATTTAAAATTATATTTTTAAGATGATCAATAAATTTTTAGCTCCGTCTAATTTTAGAAAAAAAAGAAATAAGAATTTACCTAAAAAAACGGGTATGCTAATTAGAGACTAAAACCTAAATTAACAGTAAATCAAATAAAAATGAACAGATTGCAATAAGGCGTAAAATTAAACCGAAAGCTAAAGTCTTCGAGGCTAAAATTAAGGGAGAAACCGCCCTACGTCAATAAAAAACAAAGAATAAACGCGCTTGCGAGGAAAAATAAAAAAAAAATTGCCAGCGGTTATTTAACCGTAACCAATTGTTATTTATTCCGTTTTCTAGCGATACTGGGAAATTGTGACAAAAAAATTTCGGTTGAGCTTTTATAAGTTATGCACGCACCGCGATCGATATACAAATATCTCAAGTTAAGGTCCTTGAACTTTTAGCTAATTTCTGAAAAAAAAATTATTCATAGCCCAAAATCGCCCAAATTTAGGAAACATTTTTTTAGCCAAACTTTCAACATTTTACCATATAAACCCTTACGTCTAAATTTTTTTGTGCAGATTGCCCATACTTTCCTGAGCTTAAAAATACATAATTTGTTAGGGATAACCTTCCTGGATCAGGTACCCCGAAGGGTTAAAGGGGGTCAATTTTACGATTTTAAATCGTTTGTATGGGGGGCAGAAATTGCACTTACTGAACAATGTCTAAAAATGTTTGAGCCACAAGTTTGAGATCAGGGGCGATTTATGCGGAATTTTATGCTCTAACTTTTGGTAATAGTCCCAAACGATTCTTATACCCTAAGGTACTGCAATAGGTGATCCTTAAAAATGTCAATTTTTGACACAGCCCCTCCACATAGGCGAGTAATATATCATGTTAAAGCTCTCGGCATGTTGATTTTTTAAACAATATAAAAAAAATTGCTCTAAACTGTCAGGTAATCGAAATAAAGTCCCATTTAAACCCCCAAAATGGTAAGGACTGATTTTTTTGTTTTTATTATTTATAATGTAATACCTTGATATTTAAAATTGGTGCAGTATTTGTAGAAGATATTGCGATTTGTCGTGCAAAACCCACAATTTTTGCTAAAAACACAAACTACGGCAGTGATTTGATGAGGTTTGCTCAAAATTTTTGCCGTCGCTTCGTATTTTTAGCAAAAAAATCGTGGGTTTTGAGATATCAAATTAAAGTAGAAAGTAGCCGCTTTCTTTCGGTGCATGCGTATTTTGTAGTTTAAATTTTAATACCCACTGAGCAATATTTTAAGTACAGAATTGTCGAAAAACGCCATTTTTGGAGAGTCATATCTCCTAAATCACCGGAGATATTTTGATGAAAAATTTTTTGTGGGCTATTGGAGGCAGGGGTAAGGTTTTCACGAAAAATAATAAAAATCGACGACAAAACGTTTGACTTGGTACCGCACCTTTAAAGGTGCGGTATACTAAATCATGGTGTATGTTCTTCGCTTGGTTTTTGGTATCAATCGATGCGTCAGGTTTCACTGAGTAAAAAATTGTATTACAAAAAAAATTAATTTTCAGCGGTTGTCTAGATATTATCGCTTCATTATTCCATCGATTTTAAATAACACTAAATATGTACGCTCGATAAGAGATCAAAAAAACACCTGCCAATATTGAACTGAACTCAAAATACATCAAATCGTTTATTAAAAATAAAATATTATAACTGCAATATAATAAACAAAAAGACAGAAATTAGTATAATAAAAAATTTTGCATCTTTTCATAGCAAAATTTGCATATAAAATCTCTTGAATACATCAGAATTTTTACGAGGAAGAATGCGTTTGCAAAGTCCAATGTAAGCAAACAAAACACACCCTGGCTGGTGTTTGGTAAAAAACAAAAAAAATTGAAATACCAAGCGATATTCTTGCTAATATCTGGACAACCGCTGAAAATTAATTTTTTTGTAATAAACAAAAGAATTGTCAAAACGTTTATTGAATACATTTAAAATGTGACGTTAAGATTGTTACAAACAATCATCATTAGACTAATAAAACACTGATAGAAAAATTACATCATATAAAGTTATAACTAATGAAATATAAAGAAATCAATATGAAGAAAGAAATATACACTATACATACTTATATATTAAAGCTTTCATAATATACTAAAAATATGATAAATTTGGATAAAACGTAAATATAGTTTAGACAAAAGGCTTTTTTTGTTTTAATAAAATTTTAAAGGAAACTTAATTGTTTAATAAAATATTTCTTAAATATAAATTTTCTCAATATAAAAGCAACCTAAACAATACACATAAAACGTTCGAAACTTCTTAAAGCAAAAACACGATCAGAATAAATAAATAAATAAATTTATTTTGTCATGTAAATACATAGACAGGAAAGACACAAAAGCTTGTAAACGTTACAGCACTGAAATTTGCATCTACCTATATAAACATTGAACATAAAAGAAAACTACTAAAAAAAACAACAGAAACCACAGCAATAACCCACCAAAAATGATCAAGACCAACTGTCAAACTATATTGTCGGTCGGATTCCGGACTCCACCGACAAAACAGCCCACACAACCAGCCTTAATCATAATTATTGTATCTACTGTAGAATAAAATAAAATTGTAGAAATAGGGTAGTGCATTTAATTTCGGCACTTTTTCGTTTTTCCAATGTAACTTTTCACTGTATGGCCTGATTTTTATGTTTGATAGCTGGTTTTGATGTTATATGTTCATCTACTTCGTTCAGTTCGTGTAATGACAGTGGCTCATTTTGCCGTAGTAACGACGAATAAAATCTACTGGATTAATTGAATTTTATTGGAAACATTTTTTTGTTCATCTGAATTTTGTGTACCGTCGCTGAATAATATTATAAAAGATAATAAACTAGGAGTTAACGAGTACATACAATTACTTCTCAGTTCTTTAATTGTTTATTGCAAGTTACATAATTATAATCTTATTACAATATAATCGCGTATAGTGAGTTTCTTCAAGTGCTTATTAGGGAGTGCGTCAATATATCATTGGTCCAACACTTTAAGAGATCCCCGAAATATTTTTGAAATTATTGATTACGTATTTGCACATATATCTAAAAAATTTAATGTGAGTTTAAGTTTTGTCTTTATCTGCGGTTTAGGCATGTAAAAAAGTGTTAAACGATCAGAAGTTAAAAATAATAGTTAGACAACAAATATAAACCCTTTTTGGTATTTTTAAAATGAAATCCCAGCCAGTCAGTAAAAATAGTTCAATGGTTTTTGTTTGAACTTAAATGATGTGACGAGTGCTTTAAAAGTGTGGTGAGAAATAGCGAATTTTAATTTTTTGCTTCGACTTTGATCGAGTTATGCTTTAAAATTTTTTCTGTTCTTCAACATTTTGAACTATTGTCGCACAATTGGCTTTAACGCTTCAGGATTGCTACTCAGAATCTTTAAAAAAATCGCCAAAGTAGAGCTTTTTGTATACGTGAACAATTTCTTTCCCAATAAATAACGTTTTATTGTTAACTAGAAAAAAAATAAGCGCATATTTTTAACTTCATTTTTACACATTCATTGTAAGTTTTAACAAAATATTTTTTAAAATATGTTTATCCGACGCTTGCAGGCGTCATTTCAGCTGTAGAAACATAACATTTTATGTTTTTCTTAAACATTTCATATTTATGCTCTTGAACTTGAATGTTGGAGCCGTTAGGGAGAATAGCCCCACCCTTTGTCCACCTATAGTTAATTTAGAATTTAAGAAGAAAATTATTAACTGCGATGTCTACAATAAAAATCACCGTTCCTTCGGAGAATTACTGCACCATCAGTTGTTATCTTTCTATGTACCAGTTTTATCCGGCTGAAATCGGCAGGGTTATTCAAACAGTGAGCAGAAAATCAGCAGTACTGCACTCAACTGCTTCAAAGTAGAGCTCAAAATTATTTAATACTATTTACCATAGTATATTTTATATAGCTTAGAGGTGCGTGCGGTACTACAGAGTCGAACTTTTTGTCTTTGATTTTGATGATATTTTTGTGAGGTTATACCTAGATGATACGTAGAGTCAGACCTGTGCACGGTCTGGAAATGCCCCCCCCCCCCCGTTTTATTGGAGGATTTGCCCCCCCCCCCCCCCCTCCCCCCGCAAAAAAATGAAAAAGTATCCTAAAATTATGACGCCATTTTTGACTTATGATGACGCCATCATCGCGAATTTTTCGCAGTTTTTAGCCTATTTCAATGTATTTTAAGCAATTTTAGACCTATTTTTACCTTATTTTCGCTTTTTTGTCCCTTTTTTCGCTTTTTTGTCCCTTTTTTCCCTTTTCCCTTTTTTTTTCTCTTTTTTTCTCCTTTTCTTTCTTTTTTTTTTCTTTCCCCCCTGTTTGCCCCCCGTTTTATTGCCCCCCCATTTCAAAAAAATTGCCCCCCGTGCCCCCCATTTTGGAATTGCCCCCCCCGTTTTAACACCGGGGGGGGGGCAGTGCACAGGTCTGTAGAGTTAACCGCGTGAAGTTTACGCACCACAATGGTTAGACAAACACCACCACCGTGGGACGAAGGTTTCACCGTGGTAGTGCGAAAGTTTTGCCGTGGTAACCGGGGAAAATGCGATTACGGATACGGGTTATTTAAGCAAAGAACACATCCGACAAAGTCAATGGACCTTAATTACATTATTATTCGTAGTAAAAGCAATTTATTCATAATGTTTCTTTTATTTATTTACTTCTGTTCTTATAGATACTATTTCAAGCCAAGACAACCAACGAAAAGCAAAGATGATTCCGATCAGCCGTGTTCTAGTGAAGGTTGGGTAGTATGGCGATTTTTCTGGCAAATAAAAACCACTCCTCGTCCAACTCCAGATAAGGCTTTTTCCGAAAGCTTTTTTGGTCACGTATAAACTTCTCAATTTTTAAAAACCATTTGAATATTAAATACATTGTAGTGTGTACAAAAATTTCGTGCACTGGTGAAAAACTCGCAACTTTAAGCTGCCATATCTTGCTAACGGAATGGAGCATTTATGTATACGGTGCAAAATAAAGATTTTTCTGCCCTGAGTTGAACGAGGACTCTTCTTAACTCTTGAAGAAGGTTTTTCCTCGTTGTTTATTGCTGGTGCCTTAGTTTGAAGTATTGGGTTAAACTCAAAAATTTTGGGCTCTACCTCCTCATTCTCTCCTCTCGCCACCCCTACCCTTAAATTTTTATAGGTTCAAATAGTTTTTACTTTTTTTAATTTTTTGAAACCGCTAAAATTAATACAAGACACCATGGATCTCTTTTGTGATTATTTGTTTGAAAAAATTTATTATTAAGCTTTTAAGTACTTTTTTAAGTTACCAGCTACATAATGCCTAAATAAACATTCCACTAATCAATAAATGTTAAGATCTTGCGCCCCAAAAGTAATAAAAAACCTAGCTTATTTCAAGTTTTTTTCTTTTGCGTTTATGAAATAGTGTTGAGTCAAACTAAAACCAGAAGGGAAGTTTATACGGTCGCCTAATTTTTTGTAACAGTACCAATTGGCGTGGTGTCTTTAATCTCGTCGACACTCATTATCACAGACGTGCCACTCACATTTTCTTTCAACCATCGAAAAAGCATTCAGCATTTTAAATCAGTGGAATGGCTTCAGCCGGAGTTGAAAATTTACCAGGAACATTACCTAACACCGCAGACGGGATGCAACCGGCAGGAGTCCTTCAGCGTGGAAATCCTGGCCTCCACGGAAAGGCAGCTGGACGGCCAGGGACAGCATTTCTGAGTTTGACTTGGAAAACAAGGGCCCCTCTGTATCATCCAGGCACGACTACTTCTGCCGACTCGCGGAAGGAAGCATTGCCAAGAGTAGATATTTTTCATAGGAAGCAACCAACCAATACATTAGAATAGAAGTCTTATTGTACTCTGACATTTTTGTTTCGCCCACGAATTTTAAAGATAATAAATCGCACATGCAGCTTTTTAAAAGAGAATTCACTTTTTTTGTGCCCAATAAATAAATTAGTTAGAATCAAATAGTACATAGAGAAAAGTAGTTGTTTTTTTTAATTTTTCCTGCTGACAACACTTTCTGAAGAAGTTTTTTAAATTCCATAAAACATAAGTTCTTGACATTAATTCAAACAAAGCAACATAAAAACTGCAAAAATCTACATTTAGAACGTATAATATCGATTCGGGGCCATTGGAACGGTGTATTTCGGGAAACAAAGTATATGCAGCGAGTGGATTCTCAAGAGGACCATTGGGCAGTGAGATAGAAGATCCCTCTTCCTACAGAAATCCTTTCAAAAGCGATCATTGCATTCAGCAGAATCGTTAGGGGATCCTCTTTTATGGGCCTCTTAGAAAACAGTGCTGTCTCAATCGGTAAGTTTCTACGCTTTTGTTTCTCAAAAACTAAAAAAAATACATTCTACTCCTTGGATGTTTCGTCATTCGTACATACGGAAAATTGGAAACGCACAAATCATTTTTATTGTCATATTTTAAAATAAGAATGCCAAAGCCAAAAAAGAGAGCAATTCAGAAATAATGATGGCGTCTCAAAAAACGAGATTTTTATTTAATACCTTAAAACATAAAAACCTTCTTTGCAAAATTTAAACTTTTGCCTGAAATTTTTTGAAAAAAAGAAAGATCAATTTCCACCTTTTTCATTTACGACAAATATATTTGATTAATCTTCAGAAAGCTATACATTAGAATAACGGAACTGTATTCTTGCAATTTTTTCATTTCACGTATACGTCACAAACCGTTATTAGCTTAATAAAGTAATTTTTTTAAAAAACCTCTTTGAAAAAATCCGTTTCAACTTGAAAACCCAGGATTTTGTATTTAATTTTTTAAACATTAAAAAAACTCGTGCTTGAAATCAGATGAAAAAGGGCACATCGATAGGCAAGACTTTTCTAAATTTTCGGCCATTTTGTTAAAAAAGGAAATATCATAGACGCAATATATATAACGCGAGAATCCTCCGTTTTATTGTTTTTCACAATAAAATAAGTTCTTTGTGGTTTTGTTTTCACTTTTAGCCCGTTACATACGTCATGCAAAGTGGCAAAAGGTAAAAAGACAAAAACCAAAAGTTTAAATTTCCGGCAGTTCCACGACAGTTTTTAAATTTTAAAACGTTTTTTAAGCAAGAAAACGGCTGAAAATAGATGAGCCTATTATTTGGCGCATTAGACAACAACGTATATGAATACCTGGGCTTTATTCACTGCTACTAGAACTGCTATTTTATTCGTTAAGTATTTTATCGATATTATATAGGCACCTACGGAACTCGGTTTATACATGAAGTATGCAATATACATAAGTGTCACCATAATAGATAATTACCGTACTCCACTTATCTTTTAGTATGCAGATCAACCGATCGAAATTTCGTGCGCTTTTGATCAGTTGATCTGCATACTACAAAGATAAGTAGGGGATACGGTAATTATCCATTATGGGGACATGCTATGTTTACTGCATACTTCATGTACAAACCGAGTTCCAGTGCAAGTTGCCTATAACTTGTACTCTCTATTTCATAATTAGCGATACTGGAAAAAATTTGACAAAAAATTTTTTGTTTGCGGTCTTATAACTTTTGTACGCGCCGCTATCAATATGCAAATATCTCGCGTTAAGGTCCTTGTGCTTTTGGCTACCTCCCGAAAAGAAAATTTTTTCAAAAATTTTGGATGGTTAGCGCCAAAACTCCCCAAATTTAGGGGCAATTTTTTTCAGCCAAATTCCTAACTTTTTTACCATATGGGTCCTTACGTCTGAAAATTTTTTTGCAGATTGCCCATATTTTCCTGAGCTCAAAAATATATAATTTGTTAGGGGTAACCTACCTGGGTCGGGTACCCCGAAAGGTTAAATGAAATTAGATTATTTTACAATTTTTGCTAAAAATCTTAGTATGGGGGACACATTATGCATATTTTGGCATTATGCTCAAGCTCAAAAACTGTTAGAGCCACAGACCTGAGACCGGGGGGATTTACGCGGAAATTTAAGTCCTACATTTTGGTGATAGTCCCAAAAAAATCTTGATGCCCTAAGGCACTGCAATCGCTGATCCCTAAAAATAAAACTTTTGACACAGCCCCTCTCTCTACATAGGCGAGTAATATATCATTTTAAAGCTCTCGGCGTGCTGATTTAAAAAATATAAAAAAATTTGCTCTAAACGGTCGGGTAACCAAAATACAGACCCCTTTGTACCCCCAAAATTAGTAAGGGGCGATTTTTTGTTTTTATTATTAAAGCCTTGTTTATATTCGTTTAAAAGCTCTATGCGTGCTGATTTCAAAAATATTAATTTTAAACTAAATTTTTTTATGTTTACCCGATTACATACTCCCAAATACCCCCAAATTTGAAAATTGGTTTGGTAATTTTGGCCATTTTTCATTTTAAGTGACATGTTAATACTCATATGAAAGCTCTCGACGCACTGATTTTAAAAATATATAGTTGTTTTAATTTTCTTCAGTGGTTACCGATTTTTGCACCCATCAATGTACCCCCTAAAATTCTTAAGAGGTAATTTATCATAATACTGTCAT
>JASAMX010030601.1:0-11079 GCA_030248175.1 Microlaimidae sp. YZB2_3 | reverse complement strand
CATTATTAAGTTAAGCTTGTGAAAAAAAACAGCTCTGCTGCTGAAGAACAAACAACAGTCCAAGATATAGTGGATCATCTCCACGATGTGATAAAACATTGATATTATAACATTTAAATCCAAAAAAGGGGGAAGTGCAAACCGGTTTAAAATAAACAAACTGTTAAAAATTTTATAGCTTAAAGCCAGAAAGCTTAAAAACTTCCTAGAAGAATTAAACTGTTTGGTTTCCGGTGAGGATTGTGTGTATCGTGCAGTAGACATAATATTAGTATCAGAAACTTAGTTAAACACTAATATCGCAAACAATATGATAAATAATAATAAATTATATAAACTTTTTTTTAAAAAAGATCGCGACAATCAAGAGGGGGATGGCGTCTGTATATATCTTAAAAGTGAATTGAATGTTATGTTAGTTTGTGTAAATGAGATATACAATACTATTAAAATTACAGCACTAGACATAAGAGTTGGTGAGATAAGAGTTGGTGAGACATAAAAGTCCGGCAGGCATGGCTCGCCAGGTACTGTGATTGGATGGCCCAAAAAACTAAGTAATTTTACGTTTGCACATTGAATTTGTATCCAATACGACATAGGGCTTTTTACACAGTAAATTTCCAATACACGTTAGGCTGAAAGTTGAAATTAAAATAATATTTAAATAAAAAACATCTATTAATTTTGCAGTGTAAAATAGTGTGTAAACATGAAAGGCAAAATATAATTGCATTTGTAATAATGTAGATATAACTGTTTAACTTTGTGATTTTACTCAAATTCAGCAGATGGTCTGAAAGTCTAGTGGTTAAGGTGGTTGGCCTCAGACTGTAAGGTAGGGAGTTTGAATCCGAATGAAATATTTTTTCAATTTTTGTACCGGGACGTATTGTTCATTTAAACTTATCAAAAGTGAATTTAATTTAAAAAATTCAGATATTTTTAGACATTAAAAAAATTACTTAATTGATTATTCATTGATGTTAATAAAATAAGAAAGAAAATAGACTTGCTAGTGATTGATGTAGATACTGGATTTTTGATATAGATATTTTGCTAAAGACACCAAAAAAATTAAAACCAAAGTGTATAATAATATGGTTGATTTTTTAATAAAAAATCCTCCTAGAAATATTTTTTTGCATTATTGTTGTGGATTTTATATGTGAATAATTTTCTAGCAAACAATTTTTCCAAAAAAATAAGTATGAATGAATGAATGAATAAATGAAAAGCCTTTATTTAAACATACCAATAAGGTTGTAAAAAACAAGAGAAAATGTAATCACATACAGAATTACTCAAGAACGAAGATAAATTACATTGCACACAATTTAAAAAAAAAGAAAAAAAACCTGAGGCTTTAAACAACATACCGGATTGTTTTTTAATAAAAGGGAAGGAAAACACAGAGCCATATGGCTTCTTATATGTGCCTATCGATTTTGATAAAACCATTAAATTTTAATTGTTTTAATTTTTTTTAAAAACTGTCTAACGTTTTGGCGTTCACAACGGATTGTGGTAAAACATTCCAATATCTTGCTGCTCTCAAAAAAAAAGAATTGAAATAAACACATTTTTTCGCGTTGGGTATTTTTATCTTAGGTTATGATTGCTTCGGGCTTGATAGGTGCCCCAGTTAAAAAATTCTTCAAATTTTATATCATTTAGTTTATTAATAATTGAATAAAACAATGATAAATTAATATGTATTCTACGTTCTTCAAGAGAAATTAAGTTTAAAAAATTTAAGCGCGCTATACAGTTTCTCGCACAGTTTAAACCACATTTAGCAATTAGGCGTCTTGTGAAATAGCGCTGCACTTGCTCAATCCTATCAATATCTATCAAGAGATATGGGGACCAAACTGGAGAACAACACTCCAAAATTTGTCTTACATAGCTTTTGTATAATGTAAGAATAGCATTTATATTTTTTTGATTTAAAACGATGAAATATTATGTTTAAAACTTTGTATGCATTTTTTGTAATAGATTTGCAGTGATCTGTCGATTTTAAAGACTTGGAAACTATAACTTCTAGATCCCTAGATTCATCAGTAGTTTTTAAAACTTGCCCATCAATAAAAACAGGAATGTATGGATTATCGTGACCTATGTAAACTATACTACATTTATGAGATGCAACAGGAAGTTGCCATGTTTTGGACCAACTAATAAGCTGACCCACAGAATCCTGCAATACATTGTTATTTTCGGTTTTTGATCTAATTTGATATAGCTTGACATCATCCGCAAACAACTTAGCGGACACACGGGGAATTTCTTTCGGTAAGTCGTTAATGTAGAGCAAAAATAATAGAGGTCCAAGGATCGAGCCCTGAGGCACTCCCGATATAACTTTACTGCTGTTTGAATATGTGTTTTCAATACTAACTTTTTGTGAACGACAAAATAAAAATGCCTTTATCCATTCTATCAAATCCCTCTCAATTCCATAGGCTGAAAGTTTTAAAATAAGTTTTGAGTGAGAAACTGAGTCAAAAGCTTTACTATAAGCAAAATAAGTAATATCTACAACCAGACTATTTTCTAAAGCTTTATTCCAATCAAAAAAATTCCAAAAGTTGAGAACATGTTGATTTTCTGCGTAAAAACCCGTGTTGCGCGTTTGTAATTAATCCATTTGCTTTTAGGAAATTAAAAATTTGATCGTAAATGCAAGTTTTCAAGATTTTACAAGCTATGCAAGTTAAAGAAATTGGTAAATAAAACTGTAATGTTGGGCAATTTCCTCAGAAAAACATTTTATTACTTGACGTTTTGAAACCACGACGGGTTACTTCTTCAGGAGAGTGGTTTCTCTATAACAAAGACAGAATAAATAAATTTAGATATAAATACATTTAAAAAACATGTCAATAAAACGTATGCGGTTATATAACAAAAACTTTCGACTGTTATTTAAAAACATTTTAAACAAGCAAGATAATAAAAAAAACATTTTTGGTAAAAACATAACAGTAATTAAAACAGTCTAATATATAAAAGAAAAAGTTTTTGTAAATAATGGGAAAAGGAACAGGAAACAAAAACGAATCATTAAAAGGTCCAAATAGTCTAAAACTTTAAACAAGTTTTTCTAATGTGTCAAAATTGCAAAAAAGTTAAGTAAAGAACAATAAAAAAGACGCGGGATTCTCGGTTGGTGTTAGATTGTTTGTATATGGACAAAAATCCTAGTGAGGAGACTACAAATTGGTGAACTTTGTCGGTAGCCACTTTCGAGATGCTGATATTAATGCTGGATGGATTTCACTTTTGGCTACATTTAGTGAACACGCTGAAAAATTTAAGGATATATATAATGACTCTTTTTTCAAAAATTCGTCCTTAAATCTTCTGGTCAAGACTTTTTTACCTTTTTCAAGAATTTTTGTATTTTTGAAATCAACATTGTGGCTTGGTTTTTGAATATGGTCATAAATTACCGAATTATTGTCTTTTTTATGTTCGCCTAACCGTTTTTTTAAAAACCGTACTGATTGACCAATATATAATGATTGACCAATTGCGATAACTTTTATATTGGTCAATCAGTACGATTTAAAAAAAATAGGTTAGTCGAACATAAAAAAGACAATAATTCGGCAATTTATAACCATATTCAAAAAACAAGCCACAATATTGATTTCGAAAATACAAAAATTCTTGAAAAAGTTAAAAAAGTCTGGACCAAAAGATTTAACGACCAACTTTTGAAAAAAGAGTCACTATATATATATATCTTTAAATTTTTCAGCGCGTTCACTAAATGTACCCAAAAGTGAAATCCATCCAGCATTAATATCAGCATCTCGAAAGTGGCTACCGACAAAGTTCACCAATTTATAGTATCCTCACTAGGATTTTTGTCCATATACAAACAATCCAACACCAACCGAGAATCCCGCGTCTCTTTTATTGTTCTTTACTTAACTTTTTCGCAATTTTGGCACATTAGAAAAACTTGTTTAAAATCTTAGACTATTTGGATCTTTTAATGATTTGTTTTTGTTTCCTGTTCCTTTTCCCATTATTTACAAAAACCTTTTTTTTATATATTAGACTGTGTTTTAATTACTGTTATGTTTTTACCAAAAATGTTTTTTTTATTATCTTGCTTGTTTAAAATGTTTTTAAATAGCAGTCGAAAGTTTTTGTTATATAACCATATACGTTTTATTGACATGTTTTTTAAAAGTATTTATATCTAAATTTATTTATTGTATCTTTGTTATAGAAAAACCATTCTTCTGAAGAAGAAACCCGTCGTGGTTTCGAAACGTCAAGTAATAAAATGTTTTTCTGAGGAAATTGCCCAACATTACAATTTTATTTATCATGAATATTCCTCATAAATCGTTGAAAAATACTCTTAAAGAAATTGGCCTGTAATGTTTGGGTCACTTGGGACCTTTTTTTAAATATTGGTATAATTATTGCCGTGAGCCAAATTGGGGGTAGTTTATGAGTTCTAAAAGAAACTTCAAAGACCGTGTTTAGTGGTTTAACTAAGCTGTGCGCTAATTCTTTAAAAAGCATAGCAGGTAAATTGTTTGGAGTTTTACTTGTTTTTTTTATTTCTTTAAAACTTTAAAAACATTTTCGGTTGTAAATTTTAGATTTGATAAAGTGACTTTAGAAGAAATATTTGATTTTATTGAGGGTTTTAAACCATTATCGTTTATAAAATTTTTTTAGAAATTGTTATTCAAAACTTCACATTTGGTATGCAAATTGTCTGTTAAAATCCCATCTTTATTAATTAATGGGGCTATTCGGGTATTATTTCGGCGTAAATTTCTAACATATTAAAACAGTTTATTTTTGCTATTAGATTTTAATATTTTATTTTCTTTAGAAACGTTATATCGGGTCACTTCTGTATTCAATTCCCTGTTAAGCTTATTATATTCTTTTCTTGCTTTTGAATCGTTGCGCTTTTTCCATAAAGTTTTTTGGTTTTTAACATTTCTTTACATTTTTCTCCTTTTCTTCTTCTTTTCTTTCTTTTCTTCTTTTTCTTCTTATTCTTGATAAAAAGAATATAGAGTAGGTATTAAACAAGCGGGATAATAACAGAAAAAATAAAAACATAAATTTTTTTACGATGAATAAAACGCAAGCTTACAAACAAACAGAAAAACTGGGAACAACACGTATTTGAAATTTTAGAAGTGAAAATTAATAAATTAATTTAAAATACAAAAAAGAATTTTAGCACACTTTAATTTATAATTGAGTTTAATTAAGTTAAAAAAAGGCCTAAACAAAAATTTTTTTTTTAATATAAGACATTAACTATAAGGGGGTTACAGTGTTAAAAACATTAGATTTTAAATAAAACATAAAAACGCGCACAATACTAAAAACAAAACACCTAAAACAATTCCAAAGGAAGGGACATAACACACTTATTAAGAACAGGTTTTTCTTGCGATATATGAATGCTCTCTTTACAAAGGAGTTAAAAATCGGACTTGGCCCTATAAAAAACAGAGAAATCTAAAAAAGAGGCACTATAACCGCAATCTAAAATGTGGTCTAACACAGCAGAATTCGCCTTGTGTGCAGTCGGTTTTCCAGTTAAAAAAGAAACATCCAAGTGCTCTGAAACTCTGGTGTGAAGATGGCGGACAGTTTTGGCCACATAGCTGGTAGTATTGCACCTACCACACGTGAAAGAATAAACGACATCAGAGATCAAAGCCTTTGGAACTTTATCCTTAAACCTAAAAAACTGACCAACAGGGCAAGGTGTTACAAAAACTACTCTACATTTAACCTGAGGTAAAGACTTAAACAAAATTCTAATCCTATTTTTAGTTTGCAGAGATAAAACACCTAAGTAAGGTAAACACAGCACTACTGGAAACGAAATCTTTTCATTTTTTAGATATTCAAATTCAGTCCCTAAATGGACACTTCATCACTTCAAGTTTTTGGAAAAGCATCTTTAGTGGTGTATACACTAATTTTACCAGCTTTATCCCAACTAACTATAAAATTAGTCTTTTCTCAACGCTGCTTTTTCGTTCCTACTCTATTTGCAATACATTAAATAATGTTCACAGAGAATTCAGGAAGCTACTGGACATTTTTAAACTGAATGGATACCCTGATAAAATTCTTGATATGTGTATAAAACGCTTTTTTGACAAAATTTTTGCCCAACAGGATATGCCTAAAACCGCCTTTGTATCATTGTTTCTAGTAGTGCTGTGTTTACCTTACTTAGGTTTTTATCTTTGCAAACTAGAAATAGGATTAGAATTTTGTTTTTAGTTTTTTACCTCAGCTTAAATGTAGAGTAGTTTTTGTAACACCTTGCTCTGTTGGTCAGTTCTTTAGGTTTAAGGATAAAGTTCCAAAGGCTTTGATGTCTGGTGTCGTTTATTCTTTCACGTGTGGTAGGTGCAATACTACCAGCTATGTGGGAAAAACTGTCCGCCATTTTCACACCAGGGTTTCAGAGCACTTGGGTGTTTCTCCTTTAACTGGAAAACCGACTGCACACAAGGGGAATTCTGCTGTGTTAGACCACATTTTAGAATGCGGTTATAGTGCCTCTTTTTCAGATTTCTCTGTTTTGTATAGGGCCAAGTCCGATTTTCAACTCCTTTGTAAAGAGAGCATTCATATATCGCAAAAAAAACCTGTTCTTAATAAGTGTGTTATGTCCCTTCCTTTGGAATTGTTTTAGGTGTTTTGTTTTAAGTATTGTGCGTGCTTTTATGTTTTATTTAAAATCTAATGTTTTAACACTGTAACCCCCTTATAGTTTATGTCTTATATTAAATTTTTTTTCGTTTAGACCTTTTTTTAACTTAATTAAACTCAATTATAAATTAAAATGTGCTAAAATTCTTTTTTATCTTTTAAATTAACTTATCAATTTTCTCTTCTAAAATTTCAAATACCTGTTGTTCCCAGTTTCTCTGTTTGTTTGTAAGCTTGCGTTTTATCCATCATAAAAAAATTTATGTTTATTATTTTTCTGTTATTATCCCGCTTGTTTAATACCTACTCTATATTCTTTTTATCAAGAATAAAGAAAGAAAGAAAGAAGAAGAAGAAAGAAGAAGAAAGGAGAAAATGTAAAGAAATGTTCAAACAAAAAACGTTTTTACGCAAAAAAAACTCTGTAGAGTAGAAAACAAAAAGAAGCTTTAAAAAGACACCAAAAGGCCTAATAAAAAACTATAAGACAAACAGAAAAAAGTGTAATAAAAAGTTATAAACAGTTAAAACATGTGGTGGAAAAACATTAAAACAGGATTAGAAGTTTAAAAAGTTAAGGTGGAAGAAATGCAAGTTTTTGTTAAGTATGGATTTTCCTGCGCGATATGTATGCTTTTTTACATAACAGATGGAAATTAAAGTTGACACAATATAGAATGAAAAAATCACTGGGAGAGGCATTGTACACACATTCAAGAATGTGATTCACGCGGATTTATCTTCACGCATGGTATTTTTAATAGAATATTTCAATGTAGAGTGTGGGTTAACATTGTATTACAATGTTATAACACCTGACAAATCTTTATTCAACCAACCTAATCTTACTATCTTACCTAATCTTACTATACAGCTTAGTCTGTCACAAACATCTTCATGCATGCTTTACATGGAGTTCTATTATATGGAATATACTATTTTTAATTTCTTACAATTTTCTTTCCTAAAAAAACAACAGGGGCCAAATTCATAAAGACGTTTGTAAACTTTCATTTTACAAAACTCTTATTTCATACATATTGTAACGTTTCGATACTTGACAGTATCATTATCAGACATGATCTAAAATGCAGATAAAGCATTTAAAGCATTGAATACTTGCTAAAAGTAAAGCATACGGATAAAACCAGAAAAGTAAAACATACAGAAAAAACTAGAAATAAATTGATAAAAAGAATATAGAGTAGGTATTAAAGAAGCGGGATAATAACAGAAAAATAAAAAAAACATAAATTTTTTTTACGATGGATAAAACGCAAGCTTACAAACAAACAGAGAAACTGGGAACAACAGGTATTTGAAATTTTAGAAGAGAAAATTGATAAATTAATTTAAAAGATAAAAAAAGAATTTTAGCACATTTTCATTTATAATTGAGTTTAATTAAGTTAAAAAAAGGACAAAACAAATTTTTTTTTTAATATAAGACATTAACTATAAGGGGGTTACAGTGTTAAAACATTAGATTTTAAATAAAACATAAAAACACGCACAATACTTAAAACAAAACACCTAAAACAATTCCAAAGGAAGGGACATAACACACTTATTAAGAACAGGTTTTTCTTGCGATATATGAATGCTCTCTTTACAAAGGAGTTGAAAATCGGACTTGCCCCTATACAAAACAGAGAAATCTGAAAAAGAGGCACTATAACCGCATTTTAAAATGTGGTCTGACACAGCAGAATTCGCCTTGTGTGCAGTCGGTTTTCCAGTTAAAGGAGAAACACCCAAGTTCTCTGAAACCCTGGTGTGAAGATGGCGGACAGTTTTTCCCACATAGCTGGTAGTATTGCACCTACCACACGTGAAAAAATAAACGACACCAGAGATCAAAGCCTTTGGAACTTTATCCTTAAACCTAAAGATCTGACCAACACAGCAAGATGTTACAAAAACTACTCTACATTTAACCTGAGGTAAAAACTTAAACAAAATTCTAATCCTATTTTTATACTTGCTTTGTTTTTTTTGTTTTACCTCTTATATTTTTAATATTATTTTTTTAAACTTTGTTTTACCTCTTATATTTTTAATATTATTTATCCTCTTATATTACGTTTTTTAATTCTTGTTGTTTTATCCAATCCCTGTTTTAAGGTTTTACAAAAAAAAATCGTTTAAAATTATTATTATCATTTTTTTACTGTTTTTACTAATGTATAATTTAATTCGCGTTATATATTTATATTGTTAATGTATAAAAAACTGCGTTTTGTATTCCATCCTGTTTAAAATTGTGTAATTTATTGTTTTAGTTGTAACCGCTTTTATGTGTTTTAGTACTGTCTGATAATGGTGGTTCAATATCACCAAAACGTTGCAAAAATTCACTGATGTAATGTATTCAGTAAAGATTTTATCGACTCTTTTTTATGTATTATTTTTAATTTTTTTCTTTAGTCTCCATTTTTTTTGAGAAAATTGTGTAAGTTTTTTTTATTTTATAGCGAATTTGATTTCGCGGCAGAATCCCAGGGATATTGTTATGTTAGGTGGGTCCATAGTTATTTCATCTCAGACGTGTGTGATCGAATCTTGTGTATTATGTCCTAGGCCAAACGTTAAAAACACTGATTTATTTATTTATAGTATAAACCTAATTTTTCTATACTATTTTTTATTAGATGCTAAATTATTACTGTAATAAAAAAATCTTGTGAAGAAATCTTGATATTGTCGTATCCATTTGAATTCTGATAAAATCGAATATAAAAATTGTTTTCCATATGGAAATGATTAAATCGAACCCATTCTTGTTCTAAAAACAAACTTGGAACTTTACAAATCAGGACATTTTTAAATTTCAATAAAATTAAACCAAAAAATCTGATAACATTGATATCAAAAGATACAGTACAACCATATTTGTAAGTCATAAGCTGAAGTTTTTTGATCTTATTACAGCAAAACAAAACAAAAGTAAGATATTAAACCTTAGGCTCGGTTCACACCAAGGTAAAGTTGTCACCGCTTGATTGTCACACTGAGGTGACAGTAGTTAAGCTGTGCAATTTGCATTGATTATCTATTAAATTGCATATAACAACATTAAATCTTCTGCGATTTTCAATTTATTAGATTTCTGAGGATTAATTATTCATAAAACTTGATTTTTTTGGCGTAATCTTCAAGTTAAAATATTTTTCTACGTTTCAAAACAAACAATTCGTTTCATTGTCAGGAAAAGGTTTAATGTAAGTGGGTAAAACACAAAGTGGATAAACAGTGGGTTTTTACCCACTCCCGTCACGTCAGGATTTTAATCACCCTCAATATGTCATATAGTATTTGTAATCACGCCATATAAGTTTTGCTCTATGGGAATGGTTGTGGAAGGAAATGTTTTAGCCAATTAGCGCTTGAAAAAAAACATTATAAAAAATTAAAAAAAGCGCTAATTGGTTAAAAGTGATTCTATAACGTGATAAATCTGTGAAGATATTTAACATTGAACCAATTGACGTCAGGATTTTAACGACACTAAAAATGTCATATAGTATTTGTTCACGTTATATATTTTGTTCGATGGCAATGGTTGTGGGAGGAGCAGCCCTAAAACTATATAGCCGCAAAAGCTCAGAATAGAACAGCCATTCTGTTTCGGTGTTTTGGAACTCATAACATGGAAATTTTACTGAAAGCTTATAAAACCTTTGTGCGTCCACTAGTCGAGTTTGAAACCTACGTTTGGAACCCTCATTACCTCATGGACATCGATTGTCTTGAAAAGGTGCAAAAAACTTTTACAAGGCGTTTATATCATAGGTGCTCTTTTCCTTATGTAGATTATGAGACTCGACTAAGGGAACTAAACCTGGATAAGCTTTCAGTGAGACGAAAACAAAATGACATACTGCTCTGCTATAAAATGTTAATTGGACTAACTAATATACCGGTTTAATTCAATTTAGTTCAATTCACATTTACACATTTTTATTATATTTTTTTTTCTTTCTTTGTATATTTTATTTTTTTGGTAAAAACCAATTTTTTTTGGATTTAATGATTTTTTTTGGTTTTTTTTAAGCTTTCACTATCTATTACTATTTTCTCAAGTAATCGATTAATGAAACGATTTTTTTCCACTCATTTAGTTATAAACTGTTATCTTGATTCGTATTATTTATGTTTTTTATTATGTGTATAGCAGTATTTTCTTTGTGTATATTAATTTATAATGTTGGATATTCTTGTGATTTGTTTGTTCAACCCTTTCTTTGTCTTTTATTTTTGTTGTACTGTAAGTCTGTTACCCTTGCTGTAACCTTTGCAACAAATAAAATTTCTTCTTCTTCTTTGTTTATTTTTTATTTTATTTTTAGA
>JASAMX010030598.1:0-10180 GCA_030248175.1 Microlaimidae sp. YZB2_3 | reverse complement strand
TTAGGGCCCCGTCCACTCCCCCCAAATTTTCAAATTTTTTACCCCTGACCCCCTCTAGATTTTGAAATTTGAACCCCCTTCCCTTCTTGAGAAAATTTTAAGTACCTTTTCTATACTAAATTTTCTTCCAAAAACGTGAATTTTTAACACAAATTCTTGTTTTTACACCCTTTTTATACCTGAATATATAGCTTTTTATTCAATAAAATGTAGTATTATCCTATGAAAAACTATTATTAAACCTTTAATGGTTAAGTATTGTGCTTCAGAAATTGGACCCCACCTGACCCCTCTCTAGGTTTCAAAATCTTCCACCCCGGGTCGACCTCCCCCTAGAAAGCTAGAGGGAATTCGACCAGTGGCATGCCCAGGATTTCATTTCGGGGGGCGGTCTGGGGGGAGGGGTTTTTAATACTAATCCTGAAGATCTGGGGGGGGGGCGGGGGCGGCAGCCCCCAGAAATGGGGGGTCCGACCCAAAAGGGGGGTCTAGCTAGACCCCCTGGCTACGCCCATGTATGTATATAATCTTTAATTAAATATAAGATTATGGATTAAAAAGTTTGTAATACTTGACTTTATAATCAAGACAATAAAATTACTATTCTATTATTACGTAATTATTAAAAAAACTATGATTTCTAACAGGGACGTAGCCAGAGTTTCATTTTGGGGGGCGGATTTTAGTACAAAAAAAATTTTCAGGGGGGGGGGCTCCGCCCCCCCGAAATTTTGGGGGGGGCGGAGCCCCCCCTTAATTTTTGAAAACGTTAAAAAAGCAGGGATAAACGTAGATAAAGCTGTATAATACACTGTTTTTGGCCTAATAACCTATTATCTAATGTTTTTAGCGGTAAAAACATGTTTTCTTAGTTAAAAATTACATAAGCACACATTGACAGAGCCTGGATTTTACAAAAAAGGAATTTAGAGACGTTAGTTTCATACCCCTTGGCTAAACCCACATTGTAAACCAAAGCACATGAGCAGCATCTCGGCTCCATGTTTTCTAGGGTAGCTACCTATATGAAAAAAATCCGAGCCAATGCTATAGGCGGCAGAAAAATTTAGGAGGGGGGAGGTACATAAATCAACCAATATGATTGTTTGTTTTGCTTTCTGTGTAGTACTTATTACTTATAAAAATTATTGTACTAACTTTAAAATAACATTAGCGTCAGGCAACATAAATAACGAGATATATATGTATGTATACTATAAAAAGTGACCGCTGAGCGAAGCGATGCGGAACAAATTTTTGGTTTTTGGGGGTCCATTGGGGTACTAAAATTATTTTAAAGTTTGGCGCCGAGCGATTAGCGAGGCGCTAGAAAATTTTGAATTTTTAGCATCTAAAAAACCCCCAAATTTTACTATCTGGCGACCATTTCGGCGGGGCGGCCGCCCCCCCCCCGCCCAACCACTATCCTTATTTTTCCCTCCTGTCCGACCGTTTCGGGGCGGCCGCCCCCCCCGCCCCCCCCTGGCTACGTCCCTGATTTCTAATCTAATTATAAGAATACATAAACACATTATTAATAAAAAGAATTAAAAAATAAAATTTATATAAATTTATATTTATATAAAGTTGCAATAAGGTCTTATTTTAATTTTACACAGTTTTAAAGCATTTATAAGCTTGTTTTACGTTTTTTTACGCGTTTTAAGGTCTCTCCGGACAGTTTTTATTGCAGAGCGTTCAGTAGTAAACCAATTGCATTAAAGAGCAAAAATTACCCATTTTTATTTACACACAATTTATTTTTGAATTATTATACTTATAGAGTATTATAATATTTTAAGATATTCAAGTGACGAAAATTTGACTAATTAGCGAAAAGCAGGCAACAAATTCTGTTTACAATAATATTTTTTTGAATTTATGTGAAATAATTTTTTTTATAATTATAAAAAAATAAAAAATTATAATAATTATTGTGAAATAATTATAAAAAAATAAAAAAAACATTATTAAAATAAAAAAAAAATGTGGCCAAATATGTTTTATGTGGGAATCGATCTCGGGACCTTTCAACAAATTTGACGACACGTTAACCGACTATGCCACTGCTCATAGGTGGGCAGGGAGGGGTTGGGGGGGGTTATACCCATACATGGGCACGGGAGGGGGGTTGGGGGGGGTTAACCCCCCCCCCCCAAATTCTGAGAAGTGGGGTTTAACACCCCCCCCACTCAGAAGTGGGGGGGGGGGGAGAAAAAGTTAACCCCCCCCCCCCAATTTTGGAAAAATGAAGAAAAAAAATGTCTTTAAAATGACTTCTAACTGCCTCCAAACTTAAGTTTTGAGGTCAAAATGAATGTTTTAAGCAATAAAAAGCTCAAAAATGCAATAAAAAGGGCTTTTTGACATAAAATTAGTGTTTTTAACCTATTTTTCCTTCAAAATCGAAAAACGATATGGGTAAAATGCACTCCAGAAAAAAAACGATATGGGTATTTTGCGTTTCTCGGATTTTAACCCCCCCTAATTTGGGGTTTAACCCCCCCCCACTCCGGACCAACTTGCCCATGTATGGTTATACCCCCCCAAAATTTCGGATTTTGCTGACACCCCCCCCCCCTTAAATTTGGGGTAGTCGGGGACACCCCCCCCAAATTCGATTCCCAAAGAAAAATTTTTAAGTGTTATAAAAGGACTAAAAAATTTTTCCGCGCTTCGCGCGGAGTGTTTATTACCTTATTTCCCCGTTCATTACCTTTTATTACCTTTAAATTCCCCCGCTACGTGGGCAGTTTAAATTTCCCCGCTACGCGGGCAGTTTAAATTGGCAATTTATCTTAGTTTTTCAATTGCAAATCGATTATCCTATTCAGTAGTTAAGGCATACATGTTTAATAAAACTACTATAAACACTATTATCCTTTTTTTAACGTTTTAAACACATGTTATAAATGTATAGTATAGCTATAAAAAACCGTAAATTTTGTAATTAGTATCATTTGGAAATAAAATTTCTAGTGTATTTTAGCGCCTCAAATTATAAATTTTCTCCTCCAGGGGGCATTGTTCCCCCCGAACCCCCCTGACTGAATTTTTAAGATCACAAAAAATTATGTAGAAATTAGGTAAAAAAAAACAAAAGTAAAATGTATGTTTACGCGATCACCAGGGGACGATTTTTAAGCTGTTTTTAGTGTATATTTTCAAACATTTTCGCCTCCGGCGACTGGGGGGACACCCCCAGACCCCCCGACCGACGCTTTGCGTCGGCTGCATTTTTGCATTACACTACATTTTATTCCACTACATTTTATTGAATAAAATGCGCTGTTTATTTGGAATAAAAAGGCTATAAAAACACAATACAACAACATCTCGAGAGAGGGAGGAGGTCGGATTTCAAATTTTAGAGGGGCGGTCAGCGTCAGGGGTAAAAAATTGGAAATGGGTTGGTAAAGGTTATTTTTCCCCCAATTTTAGAAAAATGAAACATTCCCCCCTGTCATTTTCTAACAAACACTGGATAAAATGCATTTTTGGCTGAAAGACCTGCAGTGCAGTTCCCCCATATTGCAAAATTTTGGCTAGGGCCACAATCCCCCCTGCACACCTATGGTTCTCCCAGTACTAAAAACGCTTTAAAATGTGGTATTTAAGGTAGGTTTAAATTTAAATTTTTTGATACCCTCTCCCTAAAAAACAAAAAGTTTTTTAAATTTTTAGATTTAAATTTTTTAATACCCCTTCCCTAAAAAAACAAAAAGTTGGAGGGTCCTGTATATTGGTATAACCCAAAAAAACGGAAGATTTTCCACCTATAAAGATTATACTCCCGCCTTCCTCTCACCCCATATTTGATTCCCTCAAATTTGGGGAGTGTACCAAAATTTTTTTGGGATGTACCTCAAGCATGTCATTTTTAGTACTAGGACTAATAAATTTTAAAGGGAAAAATAGAGTTATAAACCCCCAATCTCTTACCCTGTCTACTTATGCCCTCCTTCCCCCATTTCTTAAACTTTTGGGGTAGCGCGGACACCCGACAAAATTTAAGGCATTCCAGTGCAGGGACGTAGTAAGAGTTTCATTTTGGGGGGGCGGCGGATTGGAGTACAAAAAAAATTCGAGGGGGGGGCGGAGCCCCCCCCCCCTTTAACTTTTGAAAACGTTAAAAAGCAGAGATAAACGTGGATAAAGCTATATAATACACTGTTTTTGGCCTAATAACCTATTATCTAATGTTTTTAGCGGTAAAAACATGTTTTCTTAGTTAAAAATTATAAATTAGCACACATTGGCAGAGCTTGGATTAAAAAAAAAGGAATTGAGAGACCTTTCCTTAGCTACACCCACATTGTAAACCAAAGCACATGAGCAGCATCTTGACTCCATGTTTTTTAGGGTACCTACCTACCCAGACCTGTGCACTGCCCCCTGGGGTTATAATGGGGGGGGTAATTCCAAAACGGGGGTGCACGGGGGCAGGGGCATAGCCAGGATTTTGGCAAGGGGGGGGGGTTGTACTCCATACAAATTTTTTGAAAGGAGGGGGGTTGTACTCCAAATTTTAAACATACCAAAAAAAACATTAAAAAAGGGTAAATTTTTTGCGCTTCGCGCAAAGTGATTCTTTTTGTTGTTATTTGCATTGTTTTTTTTAAGTTAAACTTGAAAAATTTTCGGCTTAAAAAGGCAAAACATTAAAAATCATGCGACAGCACAAAAAAAATTTAAAAAATTGCCTTTGAAATTTATTAAAAACATCACTTGAATGTTGTAAAAAGGCATATAAATGTTAAGTGCTGAGCGGAGCAAAGCGCGAAAATATTTTAAAAAAATTGTTCTCTTGGGACCCCCAAATTTGTACCTCCGCCAGCTCAAAAGGGGGGTTACATACAACCCCCAAAAACCCCCCATGGATACGCCCTTGGACGGAGGCAACTTTTTTTAAACGATGGGGCAATAAAACGGGGGGGGCAAGCAGGGGGGAAAGAAAAAAAGGAGAAAAAAAAGAGAAAAGAAGAAAGGAAAAAGGGAAAAAGGGACAGAAAAGCGAAAATAAGGTAAAAATAGGTCTAAAGTGGCTTAAAATCCATTGAAATAGGCTAAAAGCTGCAAAAAATTCGCGACGATGGCGTCATAATAGGTAAAAAATGGCGTCATAATTTTTGGGTACTTTTTCATTTTTCCGCGGGTGGGAAGGGCAAATCCTCCAATAAAGCGGGGGGGGGGGCATTTTCAAACTGTGCACAGGTCTGCCTACCGATCATAGGTGAGAAGGGGGTGCAGGGTGGGGTCCACCCCCCCTAGCCTTGAAATTTTGGGACCCCCCCAGACGAAAATCTAAGGGGGGCCCCTCCTCCCAAATTTACAAATTTTTTACCCCTGATCCCCCTCTAGATTTTGAAATCTGACCCTCCCCCCTCGAGAAAAATTTAGGTACCTTTTTTATACTAAATTTTCTTCCAAAAACGTTAATTTTTATCACATATTCATGCTTTTACACCTTTTTATACATGAATATGGCTTTTTATTCAATAAAATGTAGTATTATCCTATACAAAGAACAATTATTAGTTATTATGGTTTAAAACTGTTTTGATTTGGACACCGGACCCCACCTGACCCCCCTCTAGATTTGAAAATTTTGCACCCCAGGTCGACCCCCCTAAAAAGCTAGGGGGGTCCGGACCCCCCTCCTAGAATTCAAAATTCGATTTACCCTGGGTAACCACCCCCCTAGCTTCCCCGACCGTGCTCTTCTATGCTACCAATATGAAAAAAATTTGAACCAATGCTATAGGCGGCTGGAAAAATTAGGAGGGGGAGGTACATAAATCAACCAATATGATTGTTTGTTTTGATTTCTGTGTAGTACTTATTACTTATAAAAAATATCGTACTAACTTTTAAATAACATTAGCATTAGGCAAGATAAATAGCGAGATATATGCATGTACACTATAGAAAGTGACCGCTGAGCGCAGTGAAGCGGAAATTTTTTTTTTGGTTTTTGGGGGTCAATTGGGGTACTAAAATTATTTTATAGTTTGGCGCCGAGCGATTAGCGAAGCGCTAGAAAAGTTTGAATTTTTAGCCTCTGAAAACCCCCAAATTTTACTATCTGGCGACCATTTCGGGGGGAGGGGCGCCCCCCCCCCCGCCCAACTACTATCCTTATTTTTCCCCCTGTCCGTCCGTTTTGGGGGGGAGGGGGCGGCCACCCCCCCGCCTCCCTGGTTACGTCCCTGTTCCAGTGCTCAAAACAAATTTTGAGACACCCCCAACTTTGAAACAAGGTAAAACTTACCCTCTACAAAAAAAATTGGGATTTCGCCAATTCTGAATACAATTACTATTTGTCAATAACATTTGGGCAAGGCAAATAAATTTAAATTTTTCAATACCCTCTCTCTAAAAAACAAAAAGTTTTTTAAAATTTTAGATTTTTTAAATTTTTAGATTTAAATTTAAATTTTTTAATACCCCCTCCTTAAAAGGAGAGAATAAAACCCGGGCGAAAAGTCCCGGGCGGCTGGGCAATAGCAGGGGATAAAACCCGGGTGGTTTAAAAAAATCGTATTTAAATGTACATTTGACCAGAAATTAAGTTATAAAACTTAAGTTTAGTTGTTTTACTACATTTGGGCCAAATTTTATGGATAAAACTTTTTATTTTAGCGAAATTTAAATAAAAATATTTTTATGGCATTGTGCCAATGGCATCTGAAAGTATAAAACCCGGGCGAAGGTGATCTTTAGAAACGGTGGGACATAGCGAGGATAAAAACCGGGCGGTCAATTTTTTTTATTCTAAAAGATTTATTGAACAATAAACACAGCTGAATTAATCGTTTGCGAATTCGTTGAGGCTCTAACTTGCTTTTACACAAAGATGTTTTTCAAACAATTTAAAAAAAAGTAGCTCTAATTGGTTTTAAACTTTGCCCGGTTTTTCTTTTAGGATCGCCCGGCTTTTATCTTTTTGAACTTGTTTTGGCACATAGCCATAAAAATAACTATCTAATATTTTTGCTAAAAAATTTTTTTTTAATACAAAAAGCAAGTTAGAGCCTTAAAGAATTCGCAAACAATTAAATTAGCAGTGTTATATTGTTCAATAAATGTTTTAAAATAAAAAAATTGACCGCCCGGCTTTTATCCTCGCGATGTCTCACCCTTTCTAAAGATCACCTTCGCCCGGGTTTTATACTCTGGGATGCCATTGGCACAATGCCATAAAAATATTTTTATTTAAATTTCGCTAAAATAAAAAGTTTTATCCATAAAATTTGGCCCAAATGTAGTAAAACAACTAAACTTAAGTTTTATAACTTAATTTCTGGTCAAATGTACATTTAAATACGATTTTTTTAAACCACCCGGGTTTTATCCCCTGCTATTGCCCAGCCGCCCGGCACTTTTCGCCGGGGTTTTTTCTCTCCCCTCCTTAAAAAAACAAAAAGTTGTAGGGTCTTGTATAGTGGTATAACCCTGAAAAAAAAACGGAAGATTTTCCACCTATAAAAATTATACTCCCGCCTTGCTTGCTCCCACCATACATGGGCACGGGGGGGGGGTTGGGGGGTTAACCCCCCCAAATTCTGAGAAGGGGGGTTTAACCCCCCCCCACTCAGAAGTGGGGGGGGGAGAAAAAGTTAACCCCCCCAATTTTGGAAAAATGAAGAAAAAAAATGTCTTTAAAATGACTTCTAACTGCCCCCAAACTTAAGTTTTGAGGTCAAAATGAATGTTTTAAGCAATAAAAAGCTTAAAAATGCTATAAAAAGGGCTTTTTGACCTAAAATTAGCGTTTTTTACCTATTTTTCCTTCAAAATCGAAAAACGATATGGGTAAAATGCACTCCAGAAAAAAAAAAACGATATGGGTATTTTGCGTTTCTCGGATTTTAACCCCCCCCCCCTAATTTGGGGTTTAACCCCCCCCACTCCGGACCAACTTGCCCATGTATGGCTCCCACCCCATATTTGATCCCCCAAATTTAGGGAGTGTCCCAAAACTTTTTTGGGGTGTACCTCAAACAGTCATTTTTAGTACTGGGACCACTAAATTTTATGAGGAAAAGTGGAGTTATAAACTTTCAACCTCTTACCCTGTCCACCTATGCCCTCCTTCCCCCCCTTTCTTACTTTTCGGGTAGCGTGGACACCCCAACTTTAAAACAAGGTATATCTTCCCCTCTACAAAACCAAATTTGGGATTCCGCCAATTCTAAATATAATTACTATTTGTTAATATCATTTGGACAAGGCAAATAACAAGAAACATGTAATCAGACCTGTGCACACTCTGTAAATGCCCTCCGGAATATTAGTGGCTGTGCTACCTCCCGTTTTATTGCCCCCTCCCCCCTCCGCTCAAAAATGAAAAAGCATCCAAAAATTATGATGCCATTTTTGTTTGACCTATTATGACGCTATCATTGCCCATTTTTTGCAGTTTTTAGCCTCTTTCAACGCTTTTTAAGCCATTTTAGACCTATTTTTAGTTAAATTTCGCTTTACTTTACTTTTTTTCTTCTTTTTTTTTTTTTTTAATGATCAGATAACAGAATTAATATCATACTAAGCATAGTTTATGCATAGTTTAATTTTTCTGTTTTCATCATTTCATTGTGTTTATTTTTTCTTTTTCTATTTTTTTTTTTTTTTTTTCATCAACAACATCAAATCTGCGACTTAATTGCCGCCAATATGAATCACAATTGTAACTAATTATCAATGAACATAGCTATCTGATATGACTTTAAAGGCTCAAAAAGAGCGCTTATTTAAGTCAGTTCCAAAACTCTTCTTGAATGCATCCAAAGAATCGACAGTTACTTGAGATGGGAGTAGATTGTTCCAAGGTGTAACAACCCTATTTGCAAAAGAAAATTTCCTTGCATTAATTTGGCAGTCTTCCATTGCCAATTTAAATGGATGACCACGGGTGGGCTGCAGGTTAAACTTAAAAAAATCATTGGTTTGCAAATTGTTTAAGCAATGTATAATTTTAAAGCACTCATATAAATCAATTTTGTCTCTTCGATCCTTTAATCTTTCTAAACCTAGGTAATTCAGTCTATGTTCATAACCAACAGGTAACAACTTGCATTTATAAAACAAACGCCTAGTGAAATTTTGTTGCACTTTTTCCAAAATGTTTATATCCTTTTGTAAATAAGGGTTCCAAACTGCACTAGCATACTCCAAAATTGGTCTAACATAGGACTTATATGCTCTGAGAAAATTATTTCTGGAGTTTGAGTTGAATGTTCTAAAAATTAGTGATGTCACTCTCATAGCTTTTTTTGCTGTGATTTCACAGTGTTTAGAGAATTTCAGATCATGGGATATATAAACACCTAGGTCACGCACCAATTCTGTAGTTGCAAGTACGTTATTACCAAGCTTATATTTACAAATTAACTCTTTGCTATGATTTTGAATATGAAGAACTTCACATTTGTGATTAGATAACTGCAGTTGCCAGTCTTGTGACCAGCTGTGTATTCTATCTAAATCTTGCTGAAGTCTCAAGGTTTGAATGTGGTAATCTTTAGATGAAGATTTTACAAACAACTTTATATCATCTGCAAAGAGTCTAATTTGTGAGAACTTAACACAATCAACAATATCATTAATATATACCAAAAACAAAAATGGACCTAAAACAGAACCCTGTGGAACTGAACTTCTTACAGGAAATGATTTGGATACTGAGTTATTAATTACAACTTTAATTTCCCGCCCAACTAAAAATTCTTTTATCCATTTTAAAAATTTACCAGAAACACCATATTTTTCTAGCTTATATAACAATTTTTGATGTGACACGGTGTCAAAGGCATTGGCAAAATCCAAGTAAATGACATCAATTAGAAATTTGTCTTTTAGTGCTAGCGTCCACTCATTAAAAGTTTCCAACAGCTGTGTTATTGTAGAACTTTTTGCCTTAAAACCATGTTGAAACCTTGACAAAATGATATGGAAAAAGACAAGCAGTTCTTCTTTGACAAGCTGTTCCATTAGTTTACAAGAAAAAGATGTAAGTGAAATTGGACGATAATTTTCTTTTAGGCTTTTAGTGCCTTTTTTAAACAGTAAGTTTAATAAAGCTATTTTCCAATCAAGTGGTAATTCTCCAAAATCAAAAGACATCTGAAAGATTATTGCCAAAGGTTCAGCAATAACTTTAGCCAAGCGTTTTAAAAAG
>JASAMX010030595.1:0-32661 GCA_030248175.1 Microlaimidae sp. YZB2_3 | reverse complement strand
AAACAGTAAAAAACTGTAATTTTTACTGGAAATTCAAAGTGGCGAAATTAACGGAAATTAAAGGCTGCGCAGTTAGTTAAACGCGTTGCAAAACGATTTTTAAGAAGGATCAAAACATGAAAATTAATATTTTTGGAAACCTTAAATAGAAGAGACTTTCTTAAGGTTATATTGTCCTTGGTTTTAAATTTGATGCAATTTAAACACAAAATAAAAAATTTAGAAAATTGATAAAAAAAAATTCACTTTTTGTATGAAAATGTTGATAATGCAGAATAACAAAAATAAAAAACTTTTGTAAAAAAACACTTTATTCAACATTAATCCATTTGCTTTTGTGTTAGTGTCTTTTGTGTTTTAAAAATAAGCCAATTTTTTATGACCTAATACTGTGAATTAAAGCAGGCTTACCGAAATAGAAATTATAATTACCTGATAAATGACTACCGTACTCCTTCTCAAATTTTGTTATTATAAACTTTTAAAGCACTTTTTAACTTGGTGCCAAGTAGACCTAAATATCAAATTTACAGTTAATAATTTTTGTACATAAAAAAAGAATCTGTTAGGTATTGATTTGCATGAAATATCCTTTAAATTGTTTTATTTAATAGTTAATTTCAGTTAAGTTTAATATCTCTTGTTTATTTCCGAAGTGGCAGCGCATAGCAGTCAATTTTATTGATAAGATTAACCTTAAAATGGCTTTAATCATTTGTGTTTTTGAAAATGTTTTTTCCTACTCTTCTTTTATTTTGATATTTTTGCGAGGTCTCACGGCGAGTCTCACGAGAATTTTTAACACATCTGTGCGAGATTTTAAAACAAAAATACACAAAATGTCAAAATGTTAGGTTTAGTGTTTGTTGGAGTTCAAAATTTAACAACGTATTTTAATAATGTTTTATTTTTTATTTGAATGTATAAAATATTTAACAAATATTTTAATTCTCTTACGTTTATATTAATGCGATTCACAATAATTATTTATCAATTTTATATTCCATTTTTCACAGACGTATGTTGTACAATGAACTAATCATTAATTCAAAAGCTAAATAGCCCAAACAACACATTTTGAGTCCTAAAAACCAATTTGATTAATTTATAAAAACGAAACACAAAAGATAAAAAAAAGCTAATTTTTGCTAGAAACCGATGGACGATATTTGACAATTTTGATACTTATCTTTCTTTTGCACATAACGCGCATAAAACTTTTCTGAAACCAGCTTTGTTTGTATAGGTAGCAATTATTCGGCTTAATTTTTTTTTCAATCTGTATGTACTTAAAAGAGCCCAATCCGAGAAAATGTTGTGATCTTAAAAATGAGAAGAGACATTTAAACGCACAATGTAGAGTTAAATTTGTAATGGCTGAAAATAATATTATATTGTCTAACGGTCAGGATTAATACCTTTAGCAATGAACGCTGAACCAAGCATCACTCTAGCGTCTGAAAATGCCTCGTGCAATCATAATTCATTACTATTTTTTTTAATAATGTTTCTAAAGAATTATAATATGAATTACTATTTTTTGAATAGGAGAGCGATTACATGTAGTTAAATGCCCAAATCTTTGTATAATTAGGTTTTTTTCCAAGCTTTTTAAAAAGGAAGGAAAAAGGTGAAAAGATAAATCATTGTTGCAATGTGTTCTCGACTCTAAGACTGACTCGAAAGCGCTGTCCGCAAAAGCGCTGTTTGTTATTTAACCCTTTGGGATTCAAAAAGCGCTGCAAGTCCGCAGAAAAGGTGTTCCGCGCCAGTGCTGCAGCTGTGTTAAATTTTGCCTACTGGTAATTCGACGACCGAAATTTACGACAAAGTGCAGCACTGGCGCGGAGATCTTTTGCGGGTTTGCAGCGGGAGTAAAATTCCGCAAAGGGTTAAATTGTGATAGGCAGGAATCTTAAACCCCAAACAAGTAGGTGGAGCTGGTGTATTTTTTTTACTGGTGTCGAGGCTGGCACATTGGCAGACTTTACGTCTTGCGTACTGAAGGTCCCTGGATCGAGCTCCGCCCCGCTGGAGCACACTGCATTGTGATAATAAAAATTCTTTGTTAGTGTTGTTATATAGAAGTATTCTGGTTGCACAATTATTGGTGCTCAGTAACGTTCGGCCTTGCGTATCCTGCTTTATGCGAAATAAATAAAATTTTAAATTCAAAAAGTTTAGCTTGTTCAAAAAAAATGCATTTGATTTTGAGAATTTATAGTCAAAACAAAAATTTGGTTTTAAAGAGTACAAAAGAATGAATAAAAAATGTATTTGAAGATTATTTTAACTTCGCATAATGTAACATTTTAAAAACACTCGTCTGTACTTTATTACGGTCTTGTTTTATTAATCGTTGCACGCTTTTTTCAAAAAAATATTGTTTTTTTCAATGTTGCAACAACGTAGCATTTGCCAACGCATTTTCGCTTCGTACCTTTTTATCGCACTCCTGCGAACTATCGTGTTGACTTTCCTTTCGCCTCCCGGTACGGTCGTCTCGCGAACTGGTGTCTCTCTCGAAAAATCTTACTAATTAATATTTTGATATAAAATAATTTGTTTTTCATTAAATTTTCGAATATTAAGACTGAAAAAATGTAACAATCTTCGCAAATATTATAATATTATTACTGGAAACTTGTACCGAGCTTTTTATTCTTCTATGATATTCTGGTTTTATATGATCATCGTATGTGGCGTTGCTTTGTATATGATATAATAATAGAATGAACTCTGACGAAGGAGTAGTGTAGTGAGCTGTTAGAATAATTAATTTAGCATTTTTAAAAAAAGAAAAGCGAAAACACTTACAGAAATTTTTTTGAGAATGGAGAAAATTCTCAAACACTTTGAAAATGTAATATAGTTGAACATCGTTTTCTGAAGTTGATAAAATATTTTTTTATATTTTAATATCTAGTGTTCAGGATACAATCTTCAAGAATGAACAATCTTCAAGAAATGATCATTTTACCAAGGACTGCGATGTTTATTTAAATAAAAAATATTGTTAAAATTTTCAAGGGAAAGTTGAAAACTAAAAAAAATTTACCTAGAGAACCTCAATTTTTTGATTTGTTTGATGTTGTTCCTGTACTGGATTGTTTTTTAAAGCAATTTAAAATTTTGATTATTTCAAATGTATTAATGAACTAAACGTACTATTTGACCCCAGTTAATTTAGCAAATGTTCAATTTTTCGAAAAAATACACAGAAAAAAGTTCAAAATCCTAATTAAAAGTGTTACATTTTTACAAATAACTTACATTTAGTTGTGTAAATTGAAAAATAAAAACTAAAATAACAAAACGGTATTTCTATTTGTTAATTTGATGAAACTTAACGACCAATAACCTTAATGTTTAAACAAAAACAAACATAGTGGTTAGGCGCAGTAAAAAGGTGATATACACAGCTGATTTACTCCCTATTTAAAAACAAGAAAGAACAAAAATAAGTAAGAAAAATTTAGAAAAATTCAATAATATATCGATAAAGCGCTTCAAATTATTGTGTTGAGACGTTTTTTTAAAATATGAGGCAAAAGTATTAGCTGCAAATATAGTTTTATTATGAAGTGTATTTGAAAACTGGTACTATACGTCGAGAAAAGCTAAATTTTGCGACAATTTAAATTATAAGTTTCATTTAATTTTAGATTTAAACAATTTCCACGAGAAATTTAAGATTTATATTAAAAAAATTTGTTTACATTTAAATCTATGAAATTATTAAAAATAATTTCGTACACCATAGACCGTTAATTCTAACGATTCTTTATCAATTCTCGATTTATAATTCAGTATATTGAATTTAAACAACGTTTTGTAAAAAATTTCTTGTACTCTTCAAAAGTTATATCTTCAATACTTGGATTTAAGTGGTCAAACACTGGTGTTTGACCACTTAAATCCATATCAAATTAAAGATATAAAAACTTTGGAAAGAGTACAAAAATTTTTTACAAAACGTGTTTGCATCAAGTGTAGAATTCAATATACTGATTATAAATCAAGATTAGATATATTGTTTTTAGAATCGTTAGAATTAAGACGGCTAAAAAACGACCTGTGTATGGTGTACAAAATTCTTAATAATTTAGTAGATTTAAATGTAAACGAATTTTTTAAATATGATCTTAAAATTTATAGTATCCGTGGAAATTGTTTAAATCTAAAATTAAATGAAACTTATAATTTAAATTGTCGCAAAATTTAGCTTTTCTCAACGTATAGTACCAGTTTGGAATACACTTCATAATAAAACTATATTAGCTAATACTTTGTCATGTTTTAAAAAACGTCTAGACACGAATAATTTGAAGCGCTTTATCAATAATGTGTATTGAATTTTTTACTAAATTTTTCTTACTTATTTTGTTTTATTTATTTCTTTCTTGTTTTTAATAGGGAGTAAATCAGCTGTGTATATCACCTTTACTCGCCTAATTTGTCACTATGTTTGTTTTTGTTTAAACGTATACAATTTAACTTACATTGGTTCGTTATAATTTCATCGAGTTGACAAATAAAATACATTTGTTGTTGTTGTTGTTATTTCAATTTTTTACACGAGCTCAATAGATTGTTTTTGTCAAAATACAAGGCTTTTAATTAAGATTTTAACTTTTTTCTGTGTATTTTTTCATTAAAATTTGCGACACATTTGCTAAATTAACTCGCGTCAAATAGTACGTTTAGTTCAATAATACATTGAAATAACTTAAATTTAAATTGCTTTAAAAAACAATCCAGTACAGGAACAACATCAAACAAAACAAAAAATTTAGGTTCTCTAGGTAAATTTTTAGTTTTAACTTTCCCTTGAAATTTAAACAATATTTTTATCTAAATAAACATCGCAGTCCTTGGTAAAACCGATCATTCTCGAAGATTGTATTATTAACACTGATATTAAAATATAAAAAAAATTATTTTATCAGCTTCAGAAAACGATGTTCAGCTATTTTACATTTTAAAAATAAGGTTTTCAGTTTTTTCTCCATTCTAAAGAAATTTCTGGATCGTTTTTGCTTTTCTATTTTAAAAATGCTAAATTAATTATTGTAACAGCTCACTACAACTCCTTTGTCAAGTTCATTCTATTATTATATCATATAAAAAGCAACGCCACATATGATGATCATATAAACCGAATATCATAAAGAATAAAAAGCTCGGTAGTATTTTTATATCAGTAATATATTATAATTGTTGCCGAGATTGTTACATTTTTTCAGTCTTATATATTCGAAAATTTAATGAAAAAAATATTTTATATCAAAATATTAAGTTAGTACGTTTTTTCGGGAGCGTGACACGACGGTCCCGCGACATGACGGTACCGGGAGGCGAAAGGAACGACACGATGGTCCCAGGAGTTGCGAGAAAAGGGTACGACACGACGGTTCCGAAAGATGCGTTTGCAATGCTACTGTTGCAACATTGAGAAAAACAATATTTTTACAATATTTAAAAGCGTGCAAACCAAATAAATTAGACCAAATAAAGTAGACAAGTGTTTTTAAAAAATGTTCCTATCCCAAGTTAAAATAATTTCAAATACATTTTTATTCATTCTTTTGTACTCTTTAAAACCAAATTTTTGTTTCTATTATAAATTTCGAAATCAAATGTATCTTCTTTAAACAAGCTAAACTTTTTGAATTTAAAATTTTATTTATTTCGCATAAAGCAGGATACGCAAGGCCGATGTTACTCAGCACTAATTGCGCAACCAAATACTTCTTATAACAATATTAACAAAGAATATTATCACAATGCAGTGTGTCTCATTGGGGCGGGGACTCGATCCAGGGACCTTCAGTACGCAAGACGTAAAGTCTGCCACTACGCCACAGCCTCGACACCAGTAAAAAAATACACCAGTCACGTCTTGTTTGGTGTTTAGTTCCTGCTATCACAATTTAACCCTTTGCGATTGTTTCCGCTGCAAATCCGCAAAAGATATTCCGCGCCAGTGCTGCACTTTGTTAAATTTCGCGTCCGAATTACCAGGAGGCTGAATTTAACACACTGCAGCACTGGTGCTGAATACCTTCTGCGGACTTGCAGCGCTTTTTGAATCCCAAAGGGTTAAATAACAAACACGCTTTTGCGGACAGCGCTTTCGAGTCAGTCTTAGAGTCGAGAACACATTCAAAAATGACTTATCTTTTCACATTTTTCCTTCCTTTTAAAAAGCTTGGAAAAAAACTGATATACATATTAAGATTTGGCATTTAACTACATGTAATCTCTTTCTATTCAAAAAATAGTAATTCATATTATAGCTCTTTAGAACATTATTAAAAAAAATAGTAAATGACTCACGAAACTCGGACGTAGGCATTTTCTGATGCTTAGGTTCGGCGTTCATTGCGAAGGATTGTACCTGGTTAACCATAATATTATTTAAGCCATTTAGACGTTTCTATTGTGCGTTTAAATGTCTCTTCCCATTTTTAAGATCACAACATTTCTCGGTCGGCGCGGTCCTTCAGGGTACAAGACACAGATTGAAAAAAAATTAAGCCAAATAATTGCTACTATACAAACAAGCTGGTTTCGGAAAATTTATGGCGTGTCAATGTGAAAAGAAAGATGGTATCAAATTGTCAATATCGTCATGGTTTTAATAAAAATTAACTTTTTTATCTTTTGTGTTTGTTTTTATCATAAAGTAGTCAAATTGGTTTTTAGGACTGGATGATTTTTTTTTTGTTTGGGCTATTTAGCTTTTTGAATTAATGATTAGTTCATTGTACAACATACGTCTGTGGAAAAATGGATATAAAATTGATAAATATTATTGTAAAAAATCGCATTAATATAAACGTAAGAGAATTAAAATATTTTGTTTTGATTTTATACATTCAAATAAAAAAACAAAATAAAACATTATTAAAATACGTTGTTAAATTTTGAACTCCAACAAACACTAAAACCTAACATTTTTAACAGTTTTGTGTATTTTTGTTTTAAAATCTAGCAGCCAGATCTGTTAAAACTCTCGTAAAAGCGCCATAAAACCTCGCAAAAATATCAAATAAAGAAGAGTAGGAAAAAGCATTTTTCAAAAACACAATGATTTAAAGCTGCCATTTTAACTTTAATCTTATAATAAAATTGACTGCTATGCGCTGCCATTCGGAAATAAACAAGATCTATTAAACTTAACTGAAATTAACTATTAAATAAAACGATATTAAAGGAGTACTTTCATGGATCAAAATCCTAACGGATTACTTTTTATGTACAAAATTATTAACTGTAAATTTGATATTTGGGTCTCTTGGCACCAAGGTTAAAATACTTTAAAGTTTTAGTCCGATCGGCAAAAAATTAAAGGAGTACGTAGTTCGTTTCGTATCGGGTGATATAGGTTATCTGATTTATTTCGGTCAGGCCTTAATTTCGGCCACCAATTTAGGGTGGTAAAAAATTGGCTTATTTTTAAAACACAAAAGAACTAACACAAAAGCAAATGGATTAATGTTGAATAAAGTGTTTTTACAAAAGTTTTTTATTTTTGTTATTCTGCATTATCAACATTTTCATACAAAAAGTGAATTTTTTCTGATTTTCTAAATTTTTATTTTGTGTTTAAACTGCATCAAATTTAGAACCAAGCACAATATAACCTTAAAATATCTTCTATTTAAGGCTCAAAATTGTTAATTTTCATGTTTTGATATTTTCTTTAAAATCACTTTGCAACGCGTTTAACTAACTGCGCATTTTAAGATTCCGTTAATTTCGGCCACCTTAAAATTTAGGTAAAAGAACCTGCCGTTTTTTACTGTTTTTAAATATCATCGTGCTACCGTAGTTATAAAGAATTTTTTTGCTCGTTTGACTTTTTCGACGTTTTTTTAAGCCAAAAATAAAAATTCAAGAAAAAAATACAAGTTATTAAAACTTGTTTTTTTAAGGTTTTGACATAATTATTTAACGTCTTGCTAATAACTATTAAAGTTTGCAAACGGAAAAAATTAAGTTATATGTACCAAGAACAATACCTTAAATAAATTTGCAAATTTAGGGTCGATTGGAAAAACCAGAAAAAACTTATCCAAAAAAATAAAAAATAAGTCGCAGAAATTAAGTCATTTACTCTACAGGAGTTTCATTCGTGAAACTATACCTGTCCTTTAACAAAAAAATCACAAAAACTATTAAGTTAAACGGATATTTTTCAGAGCAGAGTAGAGGTGTAAGTGAGGAAATTTGAGCTAGAAATTTGCGAAGTCTTCAAAAAACTATACTTAAGTCTAAACATTCACCAAAATTATTTTTTTATATTTAAGGTTTTAAGTTCATGAATTTTTTCACGACATAAAGTTATCTACCAGTGTATAAAGTACCAATCTTTGAGTAGAGTTAACATATGTAAGCTAATTTTTTTAACAGCAAAATCAAGTTTTCTTGAGATAAATGTTTGATATTTTTGTTTGCTTTCAATGGATATTTCTCTGGAGTTTTTAAACTTTTAAAGTTATCTAATATTTTTGATATATAATCTTTTTTAATTTAATTGAATTAAATTATTTTTTAATATATACTTTTGTTATTTAATTTAATAAAAAAAACTCTGTTATAATTTTTTTATATGTGGAATACATAACGAGTTCAATAAAAAAAAATTTATTTTCTAACTTAAATATTAATAAAGTTATATAATAGGTTAAAAAAGGTAATAGCCGTCAGGCCAACGATACAAAATGTTCCAGAAAATTTGACGTGGCTTAGCAACTGTATATAGAAACAACTATAGCTTGATTTGTATCAGTAGATTCCTTTTTCAGCTTGAAACATAACGTCAGATCTTTTATCAACATTAAAAAAGAGAGTAGTAAAAATGGGCTGACACAGGTTATTTTTTGTTTTAGCCCAATTTAAATATTATAGTTCCACAATAATGATATATTTTTGTAAATATGCGCATTATATAATGATTATTTTGCATAATTTAAGTAATCTTAAAGAGACACAATGATTCGCTAAGTTTTACGCCTTATTTTCTACTCCTTTTTTTACTTAAATTCGTGTTGTATCTCACCTGTGCTAACATTGCAAGAACATGGCTGTTTTTATCATTTTTTTGTGTTTAGCTGCCAACGAAATAATATAGGAAAATCTTTATTTACTTAAAATAAATTACTAAAGGTTCTCATGTAACAGCATTAAATTAATACAAATGATAAAATAATAACTCCTTTGTTAGTTCGAACATTGTTTTGTCATTTTTCTATTTGTCTATAAAAATTAATTTTTTCTTTCAGAATTTTCGCTCAATAAGATAGTTTCAAAATTTTAAACCGATATAGCTTGAAAAACCTAGAAGAAACCACATAATTTCGTAGCTGAAAAAACATACTGATAGATACGGAAAGTCTTTTAAATACAAAAATGCCCAAAAACAATAACAGTAATAATATTAAATATTGCGATAATGACAACTTATTGGCAAATCAAATCGCTTAAACGCGAGAGGTAATTTTCAACATAGGTAAAAAAATTTTAAAAACTTCAAAATTTCTTCAAAAAGGATCTACTAGCTTGGATTTTTAGAAAAATTATCCTGAGCTTATTATTTTTCTGTTAACTATTTTTCTGTTTTTAAGCTTTAAAACTTTTTTTTAGAATTCACAGAATTTCTAGAATTTTTGCTTTTTTCCATATACTGTCTAGTCATTAAATTTAAAAACGAAACTAAAATGCTTAAATACAAACAAGGCTTTTAATAAGAAATCTGAAACTTCATTAGTATAAAAATCAGCAACCAATATTTTTAAAACCAAGTAGAAAAAAACTAAACAGAACAAACTCTTTAAGCTGTAATAAATAGTTTTTCATTTTAAAACATAACGTTAAAGCATTTCAAAGTATTAATTACTCATTATAAACTCAATATTTTATATTAATAGAAAAACTCATTGAAGTAAGTGAATTGAATTAAAAATATTAAATCTGTTTGTTTTTATTTTTTTTTAGCAGTAAAGCTGCGTAAGTTTAAATAATAAAAAAAAGTTCTACAAGAATTAATATAATTGAATTTTAATTATTGGAGATTTATTTCGCCGTTAATGCTGACTCTATTTTTAGAACCCGTTACTGTTAGGATTTCTATGAATGTAGAAACTAAAACAATACAAAACAATAAGATATTGCAATAATAAGTTTCTTCTAGCAATTTTGAATTTACTAACTATACTTCCAAAATAAAATAAAATTCTCATTGCTGACCTTCAACTGGAAAATTAAGAAACAAATAAATTTTTAAATTTATATCTTGCTAGCTCATTTACACGCAGTATAAAAAAAACCACGTTGACTTACGCTATTATAATGACATATTTTGGGAGTAGTTCATTAGAATGGCACTTCTCTTACCATTATAGTGACATAGTATCAATATCCGTGAAACAACTTTGTTTATTCATGGAAATTTAACTTTTGTTATGCCATTATAATTATTTATTGTCGAGAAGTAATTTCGCATGAATTAAAAGTAGTGTTGGGTATTAAAAGAGATGTGCTAATTAAATGGACTATTTTGCAAATTTGCCATTGTAATAACATGAGTCCACCCCTTTTGCTAAACAGAAGTTGTATATTTGATATATATTTTCGATATAGAATTTTCACCATAGCAAGGTTTTTGGATGTCATTGTTTTTTAAACTAAATATATGTTTAAACTCATCTGTCCGTTAAAAATTTCAAGCAAAATACAAAGGTTTATATTCCAAGCTTTTAATAACCGTAGAATTTTTTATAATATTAATTTTTGCTGTTTTGGTGAAATAAGAAAATTAAAACGCTCCCGTTAACACGCCAGAATCCAATAAGAAATCTTGTGCATATATTTTTTGCCACGGAAGAGTCGATATAAAAACTATATCTATCTAATATAGAGTCTAATAAACAACCGCATGGACATCGTCAAAATGGAACCGAAACCCTCTTCCTATCTAAGCCGGAAGTCCACATCACGTTGCGCGGGAGTTTTTATACGATCTCCAGCCATATGGACATCGTAAAAAAGGACCGGGAATCTTCTTTCCGCACTTCAACCCGAAGTCCACATTATGTAGCGCGTTTTCTGAGTCTGACCGTATACAATTACGGTCCCCAATAAATATGAACATTGTTAAAAAAGACCGAAAATCCTTTTTCTATTTGAAGTCCACATCATGTAGCGCTCTTTCGAAGTTTGTATACGGTCCCTAACAATATGAACATTGTTAAAAAGGGACCTGGAATCCTCTTCCTACTTGAACCCGAAGTCCACATCATGTAGCGCTCTTTGGGAGTTTGTATAGGGTCCCCGGCCACCAGAGACACAACCACAACGGCCGTATCACATTTCCTCATCGGGGGGCGGAAGCTGTCGGGGAGCGTCTCCGCATCTTCACCCGTATCACCCGTGTAAAGTAAAAGTCCCGCTGTGCTGACAACGGGGGCCGTATAATCAGCTGCTCGGGTGATGCGCACGACGTCCAGGCGCGTTCTTGGCGCCGCCACGCCCAGCTCCGCGCAGCCGTGTGGGAGTTCGCGCGCGTGGCCGCGGTGCCACAGGGTGCGAGGGCCACAAGAGCGCGCGCGGCGCAAGCGACGCAAAGCGCCCTGGCTCTCGGGCGCCAGGTGCAACGTCCTCGTCTTATAGGAGATCTCCTGGGCGGTCGGCGGTCGGTCGGTCAATTTCCCGGCCGCAAATTCACCGACCGCCACCAGTCTGTAGCTGGGATGGCGACACAGGGGGTCGGCGTAATAGCGCGACCGCAATACGAACCGACCCGAACCGACCAGATAGGAAATGTGACGGTGGACGAATTTACCGCCCGCCTCGGATTCGCACTCGGAGCTCAGCCAATCACCGTCCAGTTCCCGGACCGGCATATGCAAATTCTCGCGAGTTTTGGAAACGGAGCGGAGAGATGGCGGAGTCAGCTCGTTCCCTTCCCGGACTTTCTGACAAATTCGACACTCGATGCTCTGGAACAAAAAAAAACACAATATATAAACATTAATATTACAATGTAATAAATACATACATTTAAAATAATATTTACCTGTTAATTACCTATTCTGTCCTAGTAAGTTGCTAGTGCTTGAATATTAAATGATGCTAATTTAATCTTGTCCTTTCTCTATCGTATAATTAAGTAAACTTTATAAATGTACAATTTCAATTTAGTTTAAATTTGATTAATTTTTTTCTAGTCAAATAAATTTATAACGAAGGTTTCTGGGAGTAAGCAAATATGACTCTAAAATCTTTTTGCATTCTTAGTTTCACAGTAATCAAAAATTAAAAAAAAATAATATTGAAAAGTAAAATAGTTAATTGTTTGCCATTTTTTAAACACATTATAGTTATTTTGTATTGAAAAAAATTTCACTTTTAAAACACGTAGTTGAGTAGTCACTCAGTCAGTAAAAATATGGCAAATAGTGCTTCTGTCATAATCGCACAAAATATTAATTGCTCATCTTATACAGCTTTATCATTTGCTAGTGTTCATAAAAGTTACATTTTCTGAACCCAAACATCGTCAGGAAGCGACAAGTCACAAAACAAAGTATTGTGCATACTTTTCGTTACAAATATTAATTTGAAATAAATGTTATTTCAGATTTTTTTGCTTTTTCTAGAAATATTAGGACGTTTTTTTGCGTATCCAAACCAATTACACTTGTTTTATAAAAAAATTAATATGGCAATAATTATTCCATTGCATATAATTAGTAAAAGACTCATTGGAGATTCTTTAAAATCAATGATTATTTATTTATGAATCGATACTTTATATAAAATTTGTGCATAATCTAAATTGTTGTAAGATGGAGCATTATTGTTAAGAGATTAATTCTTGGAAAAACAATTTTAACACGCTTTTTCAAAAATAAAACCCTGCCATTTAGACTCTGTTATTTGTACTTAGTCTTTTTCACGCGTATATGCAATTTTTTTTTTATTTATACTGATTTTAAATAAAGTGTGCATTTTAAAAAACACTTCATTTGAAAATATTTTCAAAATAAACACTTTGTTATATAACTCCTTACCTCGTCGGCGTTTTTGAGCGGGACTTGAAAATAAGTGGGCAATTCCCCGCGCTCGCTTTTGCCCAGGTACAGTTTCCGGATGAAATATTCCGACGTTTCGAGTTGCTCCTCTTCCATCCGCAGTAGTTCCAACTCCCTGACTGTGAAATCCAGGGAGTCGGTGCAGTCTATTTCGTCCGTTTCACTCTGACTTAGATATCCGCCGTCCAAATACGAGATGTCCCCGATGTTTTCCTCGTCCAGATGATAGTAGTTCTTGTAAATCAAGATTTTCCTGTAAACTTCCAAGGGAGGCCAATCGAAAATTTTGTCACCTTCCACAATACATCTAAATAAAGTAAAATAATTGTTTTTCGCAAAATGACACTTTTTTGCTGTATTACCTAGCTGGTCGATCTAAGTGAAATTGATTCGGTTTAAAATTTAGAGGTGTCTGACCAATTTTGTGGACAGTCTATTTTAGTCGAACACTATCTTAGTTTAATCGACTTTTGCAGCTATTGAATTGAAATACTTTATGCAAATTTCAATATTAAGTTTTTTCAAAACTTAATAACTTAAAACACCATAAATGAAAAAAAAATGTTTGAAGTTGTTGTAAGTCCTTATGCTATGAAAAATTCACATTGTTATGTTTGTTTTTCAATAATAAAACTCACTAAAAATATGGACCAGTGTAACAGAATATGACAAAAAAACTTTATTAAAAAATTCGCGGTAAGAGTATGTTATGATTATTCTAATTATTGTAACCAACCACTTTAGTAAATTGACCATTTAATAGGGATTAGTGCTTTAGCAAAGGAGAGTATTGTAATATGGAACTAAACAAAACAAACAATTAAATGAAAGGTCGTTTATTTTAATATGACGAAGTTTAATTTAGTGCTAGAAAACCTGACCTAATGTTTTGTTATGAACTTTGCTTGTTACATATGTATGTACAGTATTTCTGTAACAAGCCAGATAAGTTTTATTCTAGAAAATACAGCTTGTTTGCTTGAAATTAAATGCGTCATAAAAGATCAGGATCTATTTTTATTTAAAAAGGAAATTCTTTTTAATACGCATTAACTTAAATTGCTAATCCCAAAGGTGCTTTAAGACATTTTGTTTTTGTGATAAAAGAATTTATTTAAAAAGAAAGCTTTTCTGTAATTAATTTCTAGGATTTTTCAAAGTGGGTGTCAAAGAAGATTAGAGTTGTTTACTTTTAAAACATTTAAACTTTTGTGGTTTTATCACTGCCATACACAGTAGACACTATTTTAAAGATGCAATTTACCATTATTAATAGCACAATAAATTGTTTACTCTGTGGTATTTGGTAAAATCATGGATACAGTTTTTCGTAAATGCGCAGTATTTCAATTGACTGCAAAACACAATGTAGGGTTTATAAAATCGGTTAATAATGAATACCACAAAGCATAATCATGCTATAAAATTTTTACGTACACGTCAGGATCTTAAAGACCCTCAAAATGTCATATAGTATTCGTGATTAGTTGTTTTTGTTTAGTTCATATTATTGATTCCAAATTGCGTTGTTTTGATTTGGTTCTCATGTCATGTCTTCCTATTTAATTCCAAACATATTAAGTCAACAATGTCTGGCCTGCCTATAATATTCAAATAAGGCCTTTAGTGAGGCTAAATTGCTTTGTTTTGATTGGCTACTGTATTTATGTCATGTCTTCTTATTAAATTTCAAACATAATAAGCTAACCACGTTTGGTCTGCATATGTTTAATTTATTTGGCAATTTTTTCAGTGAAGTCATGGATCCGCCTACCCACGTGGTGGCCGACTATGTCCAAATCGGTGTGTACTCTGGTTTTCTGGCCGTTGGCATCCCATTGAACTTGTGGGCTCTCTATAAAATATTGAAGCAGCTGCGGGCCCAGACTGAGGCGCCGAAAAAAGACGCCATCAAGATATCCTTCATACTGCTCAAACTGAACATCAACATTTCTGACCTCATGATATTGTTCATTATGGTGGTGGGAAACTTCTTGTGGACTGTCGTCTACCAGTGGCTGGGCGGCAGCGTTTTATGCAAGATTTTCAAATTTGCCGCCACATTTTCCTTGCATTACAGCTCTTTTGCAGTTGTGTGCATCGCTTGGAACCGTCTTCTTACAATATCCCGGTAAGAAGGATAAAAAAGAAGGACAATATTTTGTCTCTCACCAACCGAGGAATATTGTTTGTTAACAAAGCTTTTATTGAAGAAAAAAGTAAATAAAAGGAATTAAATAAAAGGAATAAAAGAAATAAAAGGAATAAAAAATTAGAACCGGAAATATTTAGGTGACTGAGAAAAGAATACAAAACCTGTATAAGCCAATTTAGTGGAGAATATATCAAACTTAAAGTATAAAATGGTTTAAGGGAATTATTAACGCCAGCATCCCTCTAAGATGCATGCATATACAAAATTTAAAGGGGGACGCACAAACAAAAAAAACATACAGATAAATGGGATGTAAAACATTTGAAAATAAAAGGAAACAAAAGCGTAGGAGTTTAATGTATCAAAGTTCAAGCGTTGATGTATCAACCAATGGTAACAAATAAATGTGACAACAAAACATGTTTGAAAATAGGTGAGATAACATGGTTGTTAACTGAAGTTTATTATTATTAAAGTATGCGGCATTTTAACGGCGGTAGACACCAAATAATATCCAATTTATTTGTCGTAGGAGAGGGTAAATTAATCAGAAATAAGAAAAACGGAAAGGAATACAAAAAATTCTGGCTTTTAGAGGGCTGATTACAAAACAACTATAACATAGAAGATAAAATATAGGGAAAAATAGAAAGTTAGCAATAAAGGCTAAAGGCGGAAAAAATAACCTTCTGATAAACTTACGTTTCATTCTTACCGAATACTCAGACCTTACCGTGCAATTTCTGGATCGGTAATCGCATGTACAAAACGTGAAATCGCCACGTCTTGGGTGGTTGCCTTTCTCTGTAGTATCCTTAGTGCATTCACTTGGGATGTTGTTAATTTAGCTCCAGAGACTGAAAAGGGCTGGTATCAATGCACCACCATTTGGCAGAAACAACAAGCTGAGGTAAACACCTTTTTTTATTTTTTATAATAAAAACTATTTTTTATGATAAAAAGAGGAATAGTGTAGTAGTTTTAGCGAAAATTAGCATATATTTAAACAAAGTCAAGTTCACACGCAATGCGGATAAAAATACATTTACAACACCAAAAATAAACTTTTACAATTAGCAACAGATTGTCCGCGAGGAAACAACAGTTTAAAAATGAAAACAAATGTGAAGGATAAAACTTTTATTCTGTTAAAAACTATGCTCAAATTGACAAACGGTATTGTCAAAAGGTTTCAATTTGAGCATGGTTTTTAACAGAAAAAAGTTTTATCCTTCATATTTGTCTTCATTTCACAATTAGTTTTATATGCGTATATGTGTATTATAAATTATTATTTTCAGGATTATATTTCAATGAAATTCCGTTTGGACAATAATAACATGTCTTTGGCGTCTAATGTTACTTCTAATGAACAGATGGCTCAACATTTCAGCTATCCATTGACTCAAAATTTATACCTATTAATACATCTTTTGACGGTGTTTTGGATCCCGTTTGGTGCTTTGATTATAACGTCATTGCTCTTGGTTTTTAAACTCTCTCAGTACAATCGTCGAAGACAGAGTTTGCGCCAAAACAGTATGTTTTCCAGGAGGGAGCGCGTGTCTTTTTCCACCAATCATCATTCCGCATATGCTGTGAGACAACCGATGCTGAATAGATTAAAAACGGAGGATGTTCCAGGTAAAAGTTGTATCAGAAAACGCAAATAATTTGTTGTAAATATTGTTAATAATTTACTGCTAAAACTATTTCTTCATTTAAACTATAGCAATTGATTGTCTTTAGAGAGATGAATTCTTTTTAAATAATTTTTTGATTCTTTTATAATTTGATTATTTTCAAGTCAAAATTTATTAGATCAACCAACACAAAAGTAAATATCACTTGCGAACCGATTAGGGCCGCTCATATTACAAAACGGTGACTTGATTTATCTAAATTTTGGTTCAAAGGCTTGTGTTTAAGCGTTAAAATGAACCAAAGATTAAAACATACTCTTAAATGCTCTAAGTGAAGTTGCTTTATTCACAGTTACTTAAGTTTGTAATATCGATTATGAGCTTACTTCAAAGTTTTAAAAATAAAAAGGATAAACAATTTAGAAAATTCGTAAAATGTTATAATAATCACCAGATGATAGCAAACAAATGGATTTTTAAATGTTTCATAGATTATAAATTCATGTTTTATACAATGCATGTTACTACTTTTTGTACGCGTTTATATGCAAACTGGAGTTTATACGTAAAAGGATGAACAAAAATACGTTAACTACAAATAGTTGTAACACAAAAAGAACTTAATTTTCTATTTCAGGCTTTTTGTGTTAAATTATAAACAAAATTAAACATCAAGTGAAAAAATCTGTTTTTTTCCACATTCAATATTTATTTTAGAAAATTCACCCAAAATCAGCCTGGAAAACACCAGGAAACTGGGTAGAAAAAACTACAGCCACGCATCTCACACTCAAATATTAGCTCAATTTTCGCAGCAACGAGCCAATAGCGCCCCTCTGGGAATATCAAATAGGACTTGCACAATTCTATTGGCCTACGCCGGAATGCGGACCACCATGTCCACCACCACGGAAGTGAGTTCGCAAAACAGGGGACAAAATCGACTAGAATTCCAGACTTTTCGCACTACTGCCCTAGTGATTGGGACGTACATACTCTGCTGGCTGCCTTATAACGTCTACCATTTGCTGTCTGTCACAGGCGCCAAGCAAAATGACGATGTGAAGAAATTTATGTCAGAGTACATGATCATTTTGACCGCAATTGTGATGGCAAATTCTATCATCAACCCATTTCTTTACCAATTTGGCTGACAAGATTCAGTCTCTCCTGAGTTGTCTTAGCGCCTGATTTTTGCATAATTTGCGTAGGGGAAATAATTCTCAGACAATGGAACAATAACTATAATTTTGAGTCCACTAAAGCAAGATGACAACGTGAAGAAATTTATATCCCAGTACATGATCATTTTGAAGCCATTGTGATGGCAAATTCCAGCATCAACTCGTTTCTTTATCAACTGGGCTAACAGAAATTATTTTTCCCGACTTGTTTTAGCTCCTGCTTTTCCTATAATCTGTGTAAAAGAAATAAGTTTCAGGCAATGCAACAGCAACAACGACAACAACTGCAGGAGGTTTTAATGTAGCAAACTGTTGCTGCAGCAGGTCATTCCTTTTGTTGTTGTAAACTTTATCGAGGATTTAGGAATTATTAATTGCCGTATATTATGGTTTTTGCCAAAAATATGTCACATAAATCTTTTTATTCACATACTTATCATTTTTTGATTGTCTTGTGAATAGATGTCTATTCATTTGGCTTCATTCATCACGATGGTAATTATAACTGTTACTTTTTTCTCAAAAAGTAGTTTTGATTCATGTAGCGTTGCAATTGCAATGTATATTAAAGTCAGTGTGCTTAAAAATACACTGAACCTTTGTAATTTTAACAAAATTATTAGAAATTTATCAGTTATGTAATATTGTTGGTTGCGATTATATTTTCTTTATTAAAAAACTAAAAAATGATAATTATAACGTGTTCAGTCAAAGCCTATTAGAACTTCAAAATAATTGAAGTGCCAGTAAGGATTTAGAAAGCAAAATTTTAAATTTTACTGTTTGTCTTGTCTGTTGGAATTTATTTGTTTTTTAATGTTTTTCAATTTAATTGTTATATGTTTTGTTCAAATGTTTTAACAATTTTTTAAATAAAATTGATTTCAGTAGCTCGGCAAATAACATTTACGATATTAGGAACAAAACCGTGGCAACTGATGACAATAAAGTTTTTGTACATAAAAACGCCTTGCAAAAAAACAACAATTAAAGCAAAACCAGCCGTCGTAGTTTTTGCACACACTATTTTATAGGCACCTTGCACTGGAACTCGGTTTATACATAAAGTATGCAATATACATAAGTGTCACAATAATGGATAATTAAAGTATTCCCTACTTATCTTTTGTAGTATGCAGATGAACCGATTGAAATTTCGCGCGCTTTCGATCAGTTGATCTGCATACAACAAAAGTAAAGTAGGAGATACGGTAATTATCCATTATGGTGACTCGATATGTTTACTGCATACTTCATATATAAACCGAGTTCCAGTGCAAGTTGCCTACTGTACTGCTTCACGTCAGCGCGGTCGTGGGATCGGGGAACTTAGGACAATTTTTTTAAGTATGAAATATCGCGTTTTTTTGTATATATGATTTTGCAAAATATTGCATTGTTTGTTTGAAAATTTTATATCGGTGTTAATTAGGCAAAAGCACTATAAACTGCATTATAAACTGCACATTGATAATATCAATAAAGTGGTATAATCATTGGTATTAAAAATGAAATTGCAGCGAAATTTTTTAAACCGCTCAAAAATATTCACTTGAAATATTTTACTATAGGCAAATAAAATCTAGGTGACTGCGATACTTGCAGTATTGAATCGACTATTTAACAACAAAAAAAAAGTTTTTCAGTAAAGCGAATTAAGAATAAAGATTAAAGACTGTATTTTAATAATTATTTATTAAATTACTTAATTTGAAACCTAAATGCAAATTTTTTAAGGGTTGAAGTTGGTTAATTTTTGTATATTTTATGAAAAAGTGGGATTAAGAAAAAAATCTGTTTTCTTATTTGTTTTTTTAAAGGTCATTACCGCACAATTTCAATTGGTCCCTTTATGTCTGCATTTTAAGTTTCAGCGTCAGCCAGATATAAATCAACCATAGTGAAAAAACTTTAAATGTAGAGGGAAAAGTTATACTATTTTATGTACGTAAAAAATTCAAAAAAATTACGTATTTAGGCGTAATATACAACTTTGGTACAAAGTTTGGTACAAAGTACAAAAGTTTTTTTGTTAATTATTGTTTGAAAAATGTGATTTGTGGCAAGTTGTTCTCATAGAGCCAAAAATGAGAAATCACCAAAACGTATTCTTAAAAAACTTAAACCTAAAAAAAACCAAAAACTTAAGCAAAAACCTAAAACTAACCATTCGAAAAACATATTGGTTTTTAAGCAAACCTATCCATTAAAAATAAAAATTTCTAACGTTTTACATTAAGTATTTCTGGGGCATATAATCATATGCATCAAAACAGTTGTTTACCCGTATTTTCATAAAGTATTATTATAATAAAAAAATATTTTAAAAATTTTATATATTACCTCTCCTGAAATAATGGCTTTACTTGCTTTTTTTACATCCGATTTTTTGCCACAATAGATTCTAACGGAACCGAAAGAAGATTTTCCAAAAGAATATCTAAATGAAAACAAAATGCTCAAGTTTGGAAATATATTGCTAAGTCTAAAAAAATTTTGAGCCGTTAGAGCTAAAAGCAATTAGAGCTATCTTAAGATAGGAGTTTAAACGGAAGTAGGAAACATAAAGCCAGAAATGTGAAATCCCCAAAACTTAGCTTTGAGCATAAGCAAGACCTAAATCTAACCCAAATCATTTTTTACTTTCGATTCTAAGTTCTTATTTTTGTGGCTCCAGGTTCCCAAAATTTTTAACGGCCCTAAATTTCCTAAACTGATAGGTCCAATGCTTCCGTACTTTTACAAACCAAGTAGCATATTCCCAACACAACAATCAGTAGTAAGAATACAACGAATTGAGGTTTGAGGCGCAGTAAAAGCATGTGTTGGTATTTTTATTCATTTTATTTAATTTAATTTAAATTTTTAATAACTTAAACATTAATTCATACAAATTCAAAAACAAAAAATAAAGCATTTAATTCATGATTTGCGTAATGCAATTCGATTTATTTTCAGGATAATTTAAAATATTATGAAGCTCATTTCACACTGGAGTGCTAGATGCTACGTGCTACGTGATAGCTATCACTTAAAAAAGTTGTAGCGCATGTTAAATATATGGGCCGTTCACACTGGAATGCTTGGTGCTACGTGCTAGGTGATAGCTATCCCTCAAAAAAGTTGTAGCCCATGTTAAAGATATGGGCCGTTCACACTGGAGTGCTGGATGCTACGTGCTAGGTGATAGCTATCACTCGAAAAAGTTGTAGTCCATGTTAAAGATATGGGCCGTTCACACTGGAGTGCTGGATGCTACGTGCTAGGTGATAGCTATCACTCGAAAAAGTTGTAGTCCATGTTAAAAATATGGGCCGTTCACACTGGAGTGCTAGATGCTACGTGCTAGGTGATAGCTATCACTCGAAAAAGTTGTAGCCCATGTTAAAGATATGGGCCGTTCACACTGTAGTGCTGGATGCTACGTGCTAGATGATAACTATCACTCGAAAAAGTTGTAGTCCATGTTAAAAATATGGGCCGTTCACACTGGAGTGCTAGATGCTACGTACTAGGTGATAGCTATCACTCGAAAAAGTTGTAGCCCATGTTAAAGATATGGGCCGTTCACACTGGAGTGCTAGATGCTACGTGCTAGGCGATAGCTATCCCTCAAAAAAGTTTTAGCCCATGTTAAAAAAATGGGCCGTTCACACTGGAGTGCTAGGTGCTACGTGCTAGGTGATAGCTATCACTCAAAAAAGTTGTAGCCCATGTTAAAGATATGGGCCGTTCACACTGGAGTGCTAGGTGCTACGTGCTAGGTATCCCTCAAAAAAGTTGTAGCCCATGTTAAAGATATGGGCCGTTCACCCTGGAGTGCTAGGTGCTACGTGCTAGGTGATAGCTATCACTCGAAAAAGTTGTAGCCCATGTTAAAGATATGGGCCGTTCACACTGGAGTGCTAGATGCTACGTGCTAGGTGATAGCTATCACTCGAAAAAGTTGTAGTCCATGTTAAAAATATGGGCCGTTCACAATGGAGTGCTAGATGCTACGTGCTAGGTGATAGCTATCACTCGAAAAAGTTGTAGCCCATGTTAAAGATATGGGCAGTTCACACTGGAGTGCTGGATGCTACGTGCTAGGTGATAGCTATCACTCGAAAAAGTTGTAGTCCATGTTAAAACTATGGGCCGTTCACACTGGAGTGCTAGATGCTACGTGCTAGGTGATAGCTATCACTCGAAAAAGTTGTAGCCCATGTTAAAGATATGGGCCGTTCACACTGGAGTGCTAGATGCTACGTGCTAGGCGATAGCTATCCCTCAAAAAAGTTTTAGCCCATGTTAAAAAAATGGGCCGTTCACACTGGAGTGCTAGGTGCTACGTGCTAGGTGATAGCTATCACTCAAAAAAGTTGTAGCCCATGTTAAAGATATGGGCCGTTCACACTGGAGTGCTAGGTGCTACGTGCTAGGTATCCCTCAAAAAAGTTGTAGCCCATGTTACAGATATGGGCCGTTCACCCTGGAGTGCTAGGTGCTACGTGCTAGGTGATAGCTATCACTCGAAAAAGTTGTAGCCCATGTTAAAGATATGGGCCGTTCACACTGGAGTGCTAGATGCTACGTGCTAGGTGATAGCTATCACTCGAAAAAGTTGTAGTCCATGTTAAAAATATGGGCCGTTCACAATGGAGTGCTAGATGCTACGTGCTAGGTGATAGCTATCCCTCAAAAAAGTTGTAGCCCATGTTAAAGATATGGGCCGTTCACACTGGAGTGCTAGATGCTACGTGCTAGGCGATAGCTATCCCTCAAAAAAGTTTTAGCCCATGTTAAAAAAATGGGCCGTTCACACTGGAGTGCTAGGTGCTACGTGCTAGGTGATAGCTATCACTCAAAAAAGTTGTAGCCCATGTTAAAGATATGGGCCGTTCACACTGGAGTGCTAGGTGCTACGTGCTAGGTGATAGCTATCCCTCAAAAAAGTTGTAGCCCATGTTAAAGATATGGGCCGTTCACACTGGAGTGCTAGATGCTACGTGCTAGGCGATAGCTATCCCTCAAAAAAGTTTTAGCCCATGTTAAAAAAATGGGCCGTTCACACTGGAGTGCTAGGTGCTACGTGCTAGGTGATAGCTATCACTCAAAAAAGTTGTAGCCCATGTTAAAGATATGGGCCGTTCACACTGGAGTGCTAGGTGCTACGTGCTAGGTATCCCTCAAAAAAGTTGTAGCCCATGTTAAAGATATGGGCCGTTCACCCTGGAGTGCTAGGTGCTACGTGCTAGGTGATAGCTATCACTCAAAAAAGTTGTAGCCCATGTTAAAGATATGGGCCGTTCACACTGGAGTGCTAGATGCTACGTGCTAGGTGATAGCTATCACTCGAAAAAGTTGTAGTCCATGTTAAAAATATGGGCCGTTCACAATGGAGTGCTAGATGCTACGTGCTAGGTGATAGCTATCACTCGAAAAAGTTGTAGCCCATGTTAAAGATATGGGCAGTTCACACTGGAGTGCTGGATGCTACGTGCTAGGTGATAGCTATCACTCGAAAAAGTTGTAGTCCATGTTAAAAATATGGGCCGTTCACACTGGAGTGCTAGATGCTACGTGCTAGGTGATAGCTATCACTCGAAAAAGTTGTAGCCCATGTTAAAGATATGAGCCGTTCACACTGGAGTGCTAGATGCTACGTGCTAGGCGATAGCTATCACTCGAAAAAGTTGTAGCCCATGTTAAAGATATGGGCCATTCACACTGAAGTGCTAGGTGCTACGTGCTAGGTTCTAAGTGTTAGGTGCTAGCTATCATTAAATCTGGTTGTTTCTGTCTACAACTCCGTCACTAGCGATAGCTAACACTCCCGGAGAGAATAGGTCAAAAAATTGTGGTTTTTAATCATCTAAACTCTATTATTTTTATTTAAACAAACATTTTTTGATAGAAACATCTTTTAAAAAAAATTCTTAAATACTTATGAGACTAGAAGTGCAACTATATTGTATTTGGTGGTATTTCGAAGTTTTCGCGAATATAATAATAGCAAAAAATATTGCTTTTAAAATCTTCGTTTTTTTATTTTAAGCTAATATGTTTTTAATGAAAATAAATTTACAAATAATTTTCGAATATTATAAGTAAATATACGTTCCAAAAAAATTAATTGCTGAATTATCTTTCAAAATTTAAAGTCAATACCTAATTGGTTAATAAAAGCTTCGTTGCACATCGTTGCATAGAATGATTATATTCTCAAAAGTAGCTTTCATGTTTTGCAAGCAAAGGTTCGACCATTGACAAAAAAATTGAATCATTGGGTAATTGGAAAATAGCCAAAAAAAGTACTCGTAGTCATCAAGTCTTAATTTTTGAATAAAAGCATGGTATTCGCTTTTTTGTTTACGGTTTTTTTAAAATTGTGCGAACCCACCAACTTCTTTTATGTTTGGGAAACGGCCTTTTTTAAGAAAAGGAACAAAAGAATATTTACTTCTTCGCTGTGGTCATCAGATAAAAAACATTCGTTAAGAGAATTTTTATTTCACTACATATAAAAACAATAACGTATTTTCTTAAACTTGTCTTTAGCAGTGCTAGCTAGCATTGCAGTGTGAACATCTTCTAGCACTTAGCACATAGCACATAGAACCTAGCACGTAGCAGCTAGCACTCAGAACTTAGCACGTAGCATCTAGCACCTAGCACTCCAGTGTGAAACGGGCTTAATAGTTCATAATTTTAATAATTATAAAGCCATAAAAAAGAAATTTTTGCTCAGTATTGCAAGTGGTTTATTACTTAACATCTTGCTAAATGTTTCACTTAAAACTGACTGGGAATAAATTAAGATCATAATTATTTTTAACCCCCCGGTATTTTTTACATTTACAAAAATAAAACTTCAAAATCCAAATCAAAAGATTTAAAAATTTAAAAATATGAAAATTTTACTTTGCTGTAACAATAATTCTTGATCGTCCGGTTTCAAACAAATCCTGCATGGATTCGGTTATTAATTGCACGTAGAAATGCGGTAGGTCTACAACAATGAGATAATAAAATAATATTAATAGTTTACTACTACTGCCAAAAATAATAAAGAAAAAATGAGACACTTAAAACAAACTGATTCAAACAAAAGGTACGATATAAATGGGAGCTGGTACCATTTAAATGGGAGCTGGCCCCATTTAAATGGGACCTTTTGACTTTTGGTCCCGTTTAAATAGAATTCAATTTAAATGGGATCTCATTTAAATGAGACCTATTCAAATATAATCTTTCGTTTTTCCTTTATTTTATAACTACTACTACCTTTTTGATTTTGAGAATAAGTATGAATACTAGTTTACTAAAGATGACTTTTCGAATAAAGATGACTTTGTGGCAAGTATAAATTGTGAAAAAATCAAACAAAAATGAACAGTAAGGCCTCTCGTTCCCACCGCAGTGACAAGTGACAAATGACAACACGTTGACCCTGCAGCGACAATTGGCGATCCAAAAGTGTGATAGCGTGCAGAACGCGTTGTCACTTGTCACTCCTGTGGAAACGAGCCTTAAAAACAACATGAATAAACAATATGAGTTAGTTAAATTCTGTAACCTTAGAATGTCTGCCAGGGGCCTATATCATAAAGACGTTTGTAAATTTTCATTTTACAAATCTCCGCCTATTTTTTTGTAAATTACATGATAGAGGATATACGACACGACGAATATTGATCGATTAGCGGAGATGAAATCACGTGACTGCGACCAATCAGCGCAGAGCAGTGCGCGCAGATGCTCCCCCAGATTACGAGTCGAAAAACCTTTATCGTGAATTTTACAAAAAATAGGCGGAGATTTGTAAAATAAGAATTTAGAAAGGTTTTTATGAAACAGGCCCCAAGTTAGGTTTATTTGTAAAAAAACGTATACTTTCCTTACAAATTTTAAAATATGAATTGTAAAATCTTACCATAATCTTGAACGGTAAAATCCGTCTTAAATTTGTTTCCATTTTTCTAAAACATTTTATAACGTTTTTGAAAACTAAAGAATCACAATAATGTGGAAAATTTACAAAGTAATTTATTTGCCTAAAAAATAAACTGATGTAGAAATAATAAAAAAAAATTTTAAACATAACAAAAGTTTTTTGCGTTTTTTTTTACAGTTTTTTAATTAAAAAACCAACTCAAACTTATGATCGAAGCTAATACTGCAGTGACTTATGTGCGCTTGCTACAGATTTAATACAATATCTAACGTTTTACTATAAGTTTGTTTTCTTAAACTGTCAGCCGTGTTATTATAGGATACTTACTTAATACTTAAATCTGTTGTAATATGTCCAGAATTCAAATTTCCAAAAAAAGCTCAAAACTTGCAGCCTCAAAACTTTTAGTTTGAGAATTAGTTTAAGGTTTAGATGGCAAAATGGCAAAGCCTATAAGTGGATTTTCTAATTTTTAGTCTTCATTTCCTAAATATTTAGGCGTTTTTTAAATAAACTCAAAAATTAAAGGTTTCTGTTATGGAAACAGTGAGCAAATCCACAAGTCTTACTTTGCTGGAAGTTCGCACGGTCACCTCCCATTGGCCAGTAGAGAAATGTCGAGGAAGTTTTAGCTCTTCGCGGATAAAAAAATTTTCAGCTTTAACCCGACGCATCCAAATAATAAGTCCATCGCTGTTCTAAAACGCCACAAGAAAATACGTTTGAATTCTTTTTTTAGTAAAATATACAATTGTGAAGCAAAATTGGTTAAAAAACAAATCTAAAAATTACCCCTTAGGTTGATATTTTTCTGAATTATTTAGCAACACCTCCCTTAAATGATAAAATGCGTAAATCCTAATAATTAAACCTGAAAATGCTAACAATTTTTTGGGGGAAGTTGAAATATGGCGGCGAAACGAGTTTTGAAGCTATATCAGCTTGGGCGGACCTCTGGAGCATGCTAATTGAAGGTCAGCAACTTTTAGTTAAGTACTTTAAATTTCCCCCATGGTTTTGTTTCCTCATAAAACCTACTGATCCGCTAAGCCAGTTTACTATCTAGCATTTTGGGTTCTATCTATCTATCTATCTATCTATCTATCTATCTATCCTACTGATCCGCTAAGCCAGTTTACTATCTAGCATTTTGGGTTCTATCTATCTATCTATCTATCTATCCTACTGATCCGCTAAGCCAGTTTACTATCTAGCATTTTAGGTTCTATCTATCTATCTATCTATCTATCCTACTGATCCGCTAAGCCAGTTTACTATCTAGCATTTTGGGTTCTATCTATCTATCTATCTATCCTATCCGCTAAGCCAGTTTACTATCTAGCATTTTGGGTTCTATCTATCTATCTATCTATCTATCCTACTGATCCGCTAAGCCAGTTTACTATCTAGCATTTTGGGTTATCTAAAATTGTTTAACACAAAATCGCATTTTACTACTCAGAAAAGAAGCAATTTGACAGATTGCAAATTTGACAGAAGACAATTTTTGAGGTATTTAGCAGTGAGTATGGTTTGACCAAGAACCAAAAACCAATAATCCCATTTTAGATAATTTAAGAGAGTTTTTCAGAATTTTAAATTTTTCGGTCAAAATACCGAAAAAAACATTAAAAAACGCCTATTTGAGGATTTAGGGTCGATGGAGCCTAGGGAACTTGGAGCTGGAACTTGGAGCCAAAAATAGGAACTCTTGGAGCCGTAAGCGGGGAACTTGGAGCCGTAAGTAGGGAATTTGGAGCCAAAAATAAAAATCACTAAAACGTGTACCTAAGCCTAAGCGAAACCTAAATTTAAGCATAAACCAGTTTTTTCTGAAAAGCTCCAAGTTCCCATTGCTCGTGGCTCCAAGTTCCCAAAAATTTTCGATGGCTCCAAGTTCCCTGCTTGTGGCTCTAAAGACCCCGTACCTGTTTGAGTCATCTAAACTAAATATTGTGTGGACATTTTGGATGAATTATATGAACCAATAAACAAAAAATTAATAAATTTAAAACAAAATAAGCAACTGACTCGCATTTCCAGTGTCAGCTCTTCCGCATTGATTTTTCCGTCAAAAGTGAGCGGTAAAATTCGGATTTTGACGGTTTCACCCGGCTGATAAATCCTCTTGTCTGTCTGTAGAAAAACAGATTGCAAATTGGACCGACCCAGAATTTCCACCGTCTGCACAGACCCAGAGCTCATTTCTTTCACCCGCAGTTTGTATTGATCCGCTGCGGCCAATCTCTTTGGTTGGAATACTACTGGGATACCTAAATTAACTTCAATTAATTACAAGGTTTTTAATTATAATAAATTGAATTTATTTGATAAAAATTTAAATTGAACCGCAGGAACTCAAAACTTGGTTCTGGAGCTTGGAGCCAAAAATAGGGAACTTTGAGCCGAAAGTAAAAATCCCCAAACCTTAGCGAAGCCTCAGATTTAGAGATTTTTAATCTAAACCCAAACCAATTTGTTTTTTAAAGGCCCTAAGTGACTCCAAGCTCCGAAAAATTTCCAATGGCTCTAAAATAAGCAAGATTACTGGAAAACTTTGGGCGTGATAAATTTGCAAATTTAAAATAATAAAAAATTTAGCAATTTCGCCAAAGACTAAAAGAGCTTACCTGCCCTCAAGCTTCTTATCTCTGGGCCATATACTCGTACTTTGGAATTGAATATTTCAACTTTAACTCTTTCTTCCTTGAAAATATTTCCGGGCCACGTGACGGCGATGTAATTGGTCGTGTTCCAGTAAAACACCGAAGGAGCTACGACAATCACTTTGCTAAAATGATAAAAAAATATAATAGTTAATTAATAAAACCAAAAATTATTTTTGATAAAACCAGTAGCTCAGTGGCTGCGCTCAATGCTACTAAATTTTCGAAACGGGGGTTGCTGGGAATTGTGGTTTAAATTTCAAATTTCCGTTAAAAAAAGACCAACAAACGGAATACTTTAATTTTTTTAATTCCATTTGCAATATTTATAATTAAATCGTAAAAATTTTATGTTTAAAATTTTATAACATAAAAACATCGCAGTTACGTGTAAAATATCAACAATAGTCACTAATATTTAAGAAAAACGCTGGTTAAAATTTATAATGAGACCATAGGTGGGCAGCCCTCCAAATTTGGGGGCTATAACCGATCTCCTAGATTTGGGAAGAGCGTCCCAAAATTTTGCTTTAAAGTATACCTCAAATATCCCATTTTTAGCATTTTGAGTACTGGGCACCAGCTTTTAGGGGAGGTGTACAAGATACCCCAAATTTTAGGGGGTGTCGGCAATATTGGGGATTTTTTTGGGGGGATATAACCCCCTCCAATCCACCCTTTGCCCATCTATGAATGAAACTATATTTATTAATAAAACGCTGAGTAGAATGAAGCGTGACAAAAATTTGTAAAATAAACCCTAAACAATCCCAAAATTATTGTTATTTCCGCCGACCCCAAAAGAGGTTTCAATTTAATAATATAAGCACGAGAACAATAGCATTAACTTTTAGAAGCTTTATTATCAACTCAGCTGAAAACATATTAAAAGCATACACAACACATGTCAGGGCCCAGTTGGAATATGCAAGTGTAGTATGGAACCCATATTTAAACAATATACTAATTTGCTAGAACATGTTCAAAAACGTTTCACAAGACGTTTGTTTAAAAGATGTCACATGCCCATTATGAGTTTTAATGAAAGGTTAAAAATTTAGCAATTACCTAACTGGAAAGACCTATGGAAATATTTGACCTTTGTGAATACTATTGACGCGTCCTAGTTAAACTGCTCATGATGTAAGTATATCCGGCACCCAGCAAGATATTTACTGTAATTAAGTGGTGTATGTGGTTTTTTAATAATTACCCTGCTGAATTCCGGCTATAGTTACATGTTAAATGAAAAGATGAGCGGTTTAGCTACGATTTGTTTATAAAATAACACATAATAAAACCTGTTTAAACGCTACTGATTTTTTTAAATTAAATTATAACACAACAAGAGGTCATTTATACAAAATTAAAGTACAAAAAATTTCAGCCGCTTCACTATTTGCCTTTAAAAAAAGTCTTGGTGGTGACTCTGGGTAGTGCTCAGAAAACTATGCCTTTACGTAATTTTCTATTAAACCATGGCATTGTTGTACTGTTATATATATATATATATATATATATATATATAAAAAAAATATATATATATATATATATATTAGGTGCGTATATAGAATGCCAAGGGGGGGGGGCAGTCTGCCAATGTCTCAGGGGGTGTTACGGCGCGAAGCGCTGTAACTGCGTCGCGTAGCGGCGCAAACCGACGCAAGCGTCGGCCGGGAGCCTGGGGGTGTCCCCCCACCAAGCGGAGGCGAAAATTTTTTAAATATACACTTAAAACTTGCTTAAAAATTGTCTCCAGCGATTCTTATTGTTATAGTTTTAATTTTGTTTTTATAACCTAATTCTTAAACAATTTGTTTGTTACAGCTTTAAATTAGTATGATGTTGAAATTTTGTAGTATATCCAAATAAGGTTTTTTCTTAATTCTATTATTATTCAGAAACAACCTGATATATATATATATATATATATATATATATATATATATATATATATATATATATAATATATATATATATATATATATATATATATATATATATATATATATATATATATATATATATATATATATATAATTGGCTAAATTGTTTAAAAACATGTCCGACTGCAAGGAGTTTGTAACTCATTGATATCTCATTTAGCCCAATCCATTTCGTGGTTAAAGAAAAAGGTCATTCCCTTCTTTAGTGAAAAGAACGTTGTCCAGTATAAAGTTTTCCATGGTTTTTTTTTTCCAAAAAACATGATCTTCTGGATTTACATTGTCTAACTCTTACCAATAAGTTTAAGCCAATTCCTGGACAAACATTTTTTAAGTTCCAAAATCCATAGGGTCCCCCTTTTGGTCAAAACGCGTTGTTCAGTATAAAGATGTCAATGTAAGTTGTTTCAAAATTTCAACCCTCTTACGACATTCCCTGGGGTATAAGCTTATTCACTTTAATCCGTTGGGTGGTTAAGGAGGAATTAGAGAACACACAGACAGGCAGACACACAGACATTACGTTAATTTATATTTAGATTATTGGATGTAGTTGAAATAAATTAAAAATCAAATTGCAAACAAATTTTTTTAAAACCTTTAAAAATATTCACTACTGAGTAACGTGGTTGCGTAAAAATACTTCTAATTTATCGAATATATAATAAATTTAAAACAAAATCTTATATTTATTTGTAATGTTTAATAAATAAAAGTAAGTATTTACAAGTTATTTCACATTTCTATATTGTATTTTTGTTATATTGTACCAATAATACCCTTTAACTGGCCAATTTGGTTCTAAATTTTTGCACCATTTCTTTTTAACCGCGCGTTTAAAAACTGTTAAACAGTATATGACGTGCAGGTTTTCTTCACTCTTGGAATAGGCTGAGAATCATGGTAAAGAAAGAAGAGCTTGAAGCAGAAAATCTTCGTTTGAAATCCAGGATTGAAGAATTGGAGGCTGAGAAGCTGGAATGGGAGAATGAAAAAAGATCCTTTTTAACAAGACTCAATAAACTTGAAAAGGAACAAAAGTTTGATAAAGACGTGATAGTCAACATTTGCGAAGAAGTTTTCGCACGGTTTTTGCCTTTAATTTTAAGTCAAATGGAGAAAAAAGATGCTGCAAGAGACCACTCTTTGCTAGTTGTTGTATCCGGACTTCCTGAGTCTGATTCTTTATCCAAGGAGAGAGCAGCGGTTCAGGAGCTTGTGGATACCCTCAGCAACGGCCAGGAGGACATTTTGATTACGGAGCACTTCCGCATCGGAATGAAATCCGAAAAATTTCCACGGCTCTTGAAGATACGGCTCCCTTCTAATAGAATAAGAAACAGAATTTTCAGGTCGGCCGGAAACTTCCGAGGTTCGGATAAATACAAGAGGGTTTTTATCCGGCCCTCCCTCACAGAGGAACAAAGAGTGGTCCAAAAACAACTTTTGGCATCCAAAAAAAAGCTAGTCGAGAGCGACCAAAACAGGAGAGTCACCGTTCGGTATTTGGATGACGGGACTCCCTTTTTGTTTGATTTAGAGAGTAAAACCGAAATCAAAAACTTAATTTTAAAATAGGATAAAAAGCGAACCCACCGCGGAAAAAATACGTCCATAGTAGGACTTTACTTCAATGCATAAAAAAGTCTTTGCAAGAATTCGAAGTTTTGATTTTGGGTGAAGATGTCGTGTATGGTAATATTGATTTTTTGTGTGCAACCGAAACATGGTTAAACGATTCAATTACAAATAACATGGTTAAAAACAAGGTCTGTACAAAGTTTTTCGAAATGATCGAAAAAATTCTGAGGGTGGAGGGGTTATAATTTTTAGCAAAAAACAATTTAATGCAATACAAGTAAATATTTCTGAAATGTATGAAAATGTAGAAATAGTTGCATCTGATATTAAAATGATCGATAAAACAAAATTAAGACTAATTTGCTTATATCGAAGACCACAAACGACTAAAGAAGAGGATTTACTGATTTTTCAGTCTTTGCTTGATATTATAGAGGATTTTCTGGGAAC
>JASAMX010030594.1:0-10000 GCA_030248175.1 Microlaimidae sp. YZB2_3 | reverse complement strand
CAAGTTATATTAACCTTTGTTAAATGTTATATAATTGTTTAATAATGTTTGGAAAAATCAAAGCAAATAAATTGTGGTAAAAGCAAATATGTAGCAATAAAATTTTAATAAAATTATTTGAGCGTTAAAGAACTTTAAACTGTTTTAATTTTAAACTTAATATTTATTTATTTGTCGTAATCAAGAATAATATTTATATATTATGAATAATCTTTTGTTTTCATAAAATTAAATACCACAATTATATGTTTTGTTAAAGTCCGGTTTAATTCTGATTCATTCCATATTGTTCTATGTTATAGTACTGACCTTCGAAAAGTTATATATTCTAATTTATTACTTCATAATCTTCAGAAAATAATTTTTATTAAAAAATTTAGTTTATTATTTACTTTAAAATAAACTACTGACTATAATTTTAGTTAAGATCAAAAATATTTATTGGTTAAAGCATAATGAATTAAAAACCAATTTTAATTCATTACTCTGAAACTGTATTATTATTTAGTATTCATTAATATCAAAAATGTTTTTGTTCATTTGTAAAACCTTTTTCGTTATGATTACGAGTATAACTAAAAACTTTTCATTCACAAGTAATATCAGGTCAGTACCTTGTGTTTACTTTTGCTTCGTTTGGTGCCTACTGTGATATGTTTTAAAAAAAGTTTTTGTTACAGCTGATCAAGTTACATTGAAATTTAATAAGTTTTCACGTTACTATTTTTCCATCAACTTTTAACTATGCAAAATGAGTCATTATATTAACTAAATTATTGACTTTTCGCCTTTGTAGCTTAGGTTCCCAATAATTATTCTGAATTTTTTCAAATAAGCCAAAGGTACTGTATTAGGAACTTTAATGTGACTTTCTCTGCAATAACAAAGACGAACTATATTGTACAGCGATGACAAGTCCATAGGACAATAATATTGTTAGTGTTATGATAGTATATTATGTAAAATATTTGTTTAGTTTTTTTGGGCGATTGTGATAGTCTCTAGCAGCTAACGGCAAAAATAGTATAAATAATATATGGTTAACACTAAATGCTAAAAGATATGTAGTTATCACATCGCGCTAAAAGTAATCCAAGTTGTAATTTAACGTTTAGCACTTACATTAGAATCGTAGTAGTTAAATCTCTTACTGCAATGTCGCTGCCTAAATCGTTTGGTTAGGCAAAATTATGATTTTGCGTATATATTTTAATTTTTGTATTCTACTTACGTAAGTTTTCAAACAAACCGTCAACAAAACTTGCACACCGCTCTAAGATTTTAATTATAACATTGTAGCAATTCAATATTTTATTTAAATTTTCACTTATGTTAGGTGCTAAAAAAGACATGCTAAGCGTTGAAATTTTTCGTACTTGAATAATGTATTAGTATTCAGATGCTAGTAAAATAAAACGTAAAAACTATTTTTCGTTGATTTATTTTGCATTAAATTACATGACAATCCAGATTCATTGCAAACTAATAAAACTATGTTGGCGTTCACACGTATTACAATCAACAGTACCTATACCAAAACTATTTTGCCTATAGTATTTATGCTATATAACTAAACAACTATAAAAGTTTCAGAACACAATTTTTTGGGGTTTATTTACAAAAAAAAGCTTTGAAAAATATTAAAACGAAAAATATAATTGTAGATCACAAAGATATAGAACTGGTTGATATTTTAAATTATCAGTTATTTATATGTTTCTTTTTTACTTTAATTTTACCTATCTGCGCTATAATTACAGAACTATAAATAACCGGTTAGCATGCAACGACATTGTTGATAAATCGAAGTCAATATATTTTCTAATAATGAATTTTTTTATCTAAGAATTTTATCGAAAAATATACATATTTTTCAGTTAAAGCTAATCAATTCGTTTTTCTTTATACAATTATAATTTTAGATAACATTACTATATAAAAATCTTTACAGTAAAATTTTTACAGTAAAAAGTGATAAATTAACCCAACTGAGATTTTGAACAAAATAATATACTGCTTTATCACCGACAGCTGTACAAAAAATATTGTAGCACGACGTACAAATATGCTAAAGTGAAAAAGTCTTCAATGATCATTTCGCTCCAATAAAAATAATAAAACAAATCGTATCAGTGTGTATTTTTTTTTTGGTTGGTTTGGTTGGGGTTGTGTTGTGCGTTTTTTGTTTTGGTTTGTTTTTTTGTGTGTGGGTGTTTTTTTTTTTGTTGTTTGGTTTTGCTGTTTGTTGTTGTTTGCTGTGTGTTGTTTTTGTTTGTCTGGTGTCTGGGTGGGGTGTAAAAGTGGGTTGCCCTGCTGTTGTGGGAGGGGTTGGGGGGGGAGTGGGGTGAAGGAAAGGTGGGGGGAGGGTGAGTCTGGGGGTTTTTAAAGGGGAGTTTCTTTTTTTTCTTAATGCTTTCCGGCAGAGAGGAAGAGGTGTGGAAGAGTTTATTTGGTTTGGGAGGGGTGTCTGAGGGGCTTTTTTTCGGTTTCTTTTTTAAGGTTTAGATTGGTTTTTGGGGGAATTGGGCGTTGGGTGCGATTTGCCTCCCTTTTGAAATTTTATCATTTCCTGATAATTTAATAAAATATACTCACTAATTAATTTTAATTGTCAGTGCGTTTATTTTTTGCAAAAACTTTGGTTGGATCCGAATTATAATTCTTATTATTGATACAATTGTTAAAAACCCCTACATTCAAAAGTTTCGTAAAGCGTTGTTTTATAGCGGTATTTTTTATCGTATTTGTATAATATGAACCAAGCATACAAACATAAAAACAAATACTTTCCAAAAACCTCGTACGATCGATTTTCACACGTTAAGATTCGAAGATCAGCTAGATCACCAAACTATATAAGAATACAAACAAAAACTCAATTATGGTTAAATACATTTTATTTTACCCGCCTGATGAAAACTAAAAACAAGTACTCGTAAATAACTTCCACCTGCAATAAAAACTCATACGAATACAGAGCCAAATAAATTTCAGATGTAAATAACACTTATCAGAACAAATTATCAATCAAAATGGGTACGGGGTCTTTAGAGCCACAAGCAGGAAACTTAAAGCCATTGGATTTTTTTGTGAACTTGGAGCCACGAACAATGAAAACTTGGAGCTTTTAAGAAAAAAATTTTGTGGGCTTAGATTTAGGTTTCGCTTACGCTAAGGTATAAGATTTAGCGATTTTTACTTTCAGTTCCAAGTTCCCAAATTAAGGCTGCAAGATTCCCACAGGCTCCATCGACCCTTAATTATCAAAATGGTTCCGACACATGTTTAATGCACGATAAAGCATCATCATCATCATCCAAAATTTTAATTTTTATAGTTCGAAAGATTGTAAAAAATGGATTTGAAAAAAATGATTTTAACGTTTAGTCCCATTTTTTAAACACTTTTTATGGTTAATTTTAAATTATGAATAAAAATCAACCGAACAGAAATTTAAAAAAGTAACACAAAATAATTTTCTTGAAAAACTTATTTACCAAGAAAATTAAAAAAATTTTTCCTGCTATTCAAAAAATGCCAGATATTCGCGATGACAAAAATAAGAATAAGTTAGAACTTAGTAATGAATTACTTCTAAATTATAAATTTACGAAATTGGTACAAACTATTCAAAGGTCTGGCTCACACCTGAGTGACTAGTGACAACACTCGTTACTGAATTACCTGAGTGAAGCGACAAAATAGCGTAACGATTTAACGCGGTCAAAATGTATGGTCACTTGTTACTCCAGTATGAACCGGGCCAAAAAACAAGTGGAAAGCTTTCCAAATTTTTTTAAAGCTAATAAACGGTTTGAAGCAATAATTATTTTAATTTCCGTCAAAACCGTTTATCAACTTTAAAAAACCATGTCAGCGTTTGCAGTTGTTTACCGAATAAAATTCGCGGCGGAACAATATCATAACAAATTGTAACAATGACATGACTATTATTTTTTATAAATAACAAATTATAAAAAAACAATTATAAAAAAGAATTATTATTATTATTATGTTGGTATAAAACTTCTTTTTTATTTAAAAAAACAACAGCTCAACCCTTTGTATGCACAATATAAAAGCGGTTGTTTGGGGCGGGGGGGGGGGGGGGGGTGATTAGTGACTTTAAAAGCTAAAAGTTTTTTTTATTATGTGTCGAGACCATCATAAGTAAAATAGCTATACTTATTTTCGAGATGTTTATAAATTTATCGTTATTTTCAAAGTTGAGCACTTAGGCTTGTTCGCGAAGATGTTCGTGACCGTCGTTTCGGCTGGTAGTACGCATCGTCTACAATAGGATCGTTGATCCACAAACCCTGAAAAAAATATTTAAGTATTAAAACATAATTATAAATTTATATAAAAAAATATAAAGATACATCCACCCAAAACATAAGCGAAAAAACTTAAGTGACTTGATTACCAGAAAAAGTATTGTATAAAAGTTATTGTAATAGGACTGACGACTGATGATATCAATGAATATTTTGTTGGTAAAATATTTAATGTTTCGCAGCGTACATTTTGACCTCTTTAACGTTCAACTAATTGAAGTCAGTTTTTTTATTATTAAACCATATAACACAATAAGTCAATTCCCTACGTTATTTAGTTTTTAGAAATTTAAGGTCGATAAAACAAGGGAAATCTGAGGTAAAAATAGGCAATTTTGAGCCGTAAGTTGGGAATTTGGGGGCCCAAAAAAAAACCTAAATCATTGAAGCCTTAATCTAACCCAAACAATTTTTTCATTAAGGATTTCAAGTTTCCAATATTCGTGGCTTTAATTTCTCAAGATTTTTGACGAATCAAAGTTCATATCTATGGCTCTAAAGATTTCAAACTTTAATTTCGTATTTTAAAATTTATAATATGTAAACTGGAATATAATATAATATTTTGATACAAAAAATAGACACTGGAAAATCTTTTTGGAACGCATATTTCTGATAAAAAGGATGAACTTGTAAAAAATTTTATTTATAACAAAGCTTTTAACATATGCAGTAACATAACTATTGTACGAATCAATTGTTTTCTTAAGGTACACTAACATTTGGCACATTTTACTTCAGAATAAATTTTTTTCCAGTGCTTGATTTTTATATCAGCTTTTTAAAATACCGATTCGGATTCTTTTGTCCATTTTAAAACAGCTTCTTCGTCACCGTAGTTTCCTGCACAGCTAATTACAACTTCTTGGTCATTAAATCTAAAATAATCACAAAAATAAAATATATAAATTAATTTATATATTATTAATTTATATACTTATATTATTAGAATTTTGATTTAAGTATTTATTTATGTCCTAAACAATTAATCATTCGATGTACCAACAGTTAATTTTTAGAATTATTTTAATATCAGCACAATAATGCCAATAATAATGCCATCTCTAGTAGAGATATTCCTACTATAATATCATCCTCTGGACATCTAACGATTTAGAGAAAAAACAACCCGGATCTCCGGAGCTCCACACCATAAACTAGTAGTTTTAACTACATTTAACCTTAAAATCTATTTTAAGTCATTATATCCGTTTTATTTTTCAGCAGTGTCTTAACGTTTATAATAATCTTCAAAACATTATGTTTAGGCAACAGTCTTTGACGCGTCCAACGTCCATAAAATTACGAAGGAAAGATCTCCTTTTCGATGGGGGTGATTGTCTCTCAGAAGCGGAGGAAAATAACGATCGTTTTGGTTCCAGGTAATCGTAAAACTATACATGTGACATTGAATTTTTAGTCTTTAAATATTAAGAAAATTTAGTTATATACAAGAAACATAATCTATTACATTTATGGCAACATTTTTGTGGTTTTAATCGTTTATGAATTAGTAGGTTAGTTTAGTTGGTTTATATTATTAAAAAAATGTTTGTAAAGACTACCATTATTATGAAAATAAAATTCGTTTAGATTATTTACATTTGAAGCTTCCGTTTTTGGTTTTGACTGGTGTTATTTAACTTATAACTAAAATGTAAAAAATTAATCCTCTCCAATACTAACAACTATCACTAACACAAGTGAATCCCGATTACTATTTGCCAACACAAGTGATATATTTTTTTCAGTGGAGCCAGCTTTTTCGCCGCTAGTGAAACAGCAAGTGTGATATCGGTAGGAAGCTGCATGGAAGCTCCGTTCGCTTACAATCTAAATCTCCAAATGAAACTGAAGATCAGCGATAAAGCAGTCAAATGTTTTGCTGCGAGAAGTAAGCATACGTATAAGTGTCGCGATAACTGGACCTGGCTTAGTTTTTGAAAAAATTAAAAAGATTTTTTAATAATAGTTGGAACTACAATGACTCGATTCTGTAACCATATGGCTTGAAGCAAAATAAAGTCTTTATTTTTTTATTTGTCACAGCAGAAATATACTTTTGAGCACTCCCGAAACTTTATCCTATTTTTGGAGCTAATTTAATGAATAATCAAGAAGAATAATGCTATAAAAATATAAACTTCTTTGTAAAATAATTTTTCGAAGATTATTATAAACGTTAAGACACTGCTAAAAAACAAAACGGATATAATGACTTAAAATAGATTTTAAGGTTAAATGTAGTTAAAACTACTAGTTTATAGTATGAGCTTACGAGATCCAGGTTGTTTTTTCTCTAAATCGTTAGATGTCCAGAGGATGATATTATAGTAGGAATATCTCTACTAGAGATGGCATTATTATTGGCATTATTGTGCTGATATTAAAATAATTCTAAAAATTAACTGTTGGTACATCGAATGATTAATTGTTTAGGACATAAATAAATACTTAAATCAAAATTCTAATAATATAAGTATATAAATTAATAATATATACATTAATTTATAAATTTTATTTTTGTGATTATTTTAGATTTAATGACCAAAAGTTGTAAATGAGCTGTGGACAAAAACTACGGTGATGAAGAAGCTGTTTTAAAATGGACAAAAGAATCCGAATCGGTATTTTAAAAAGATGATATAAAAATCAAGCACTGGAAAAAAATTTATTCTGAGATAAAATGTGCCAAATGTTAGTGTACCTTAAGAAAACAATTGATTCGTACAATAGTTATGTTACTGCATATGTTAAAAGCTTTGTTATAATAAAATTTTTTACAAGATCATCCTTTTTATTTAGAAATATGAGTTCCAAAAAGATTTTCCAGTGTCTATTTTTTTGTATCAAAATATTATATTATATTCCAAGTTTACATATTATAAATTTTAAAATACGAAATTAAAGTACGAAATCTTTAGAGCCATAGATATGAACTTTGATTCGTCAAAAATTTTGAGAAATTAAAGCCACGAATATTGGAAACTTGAAATCCTTAATGAAAAAAATTGTTTGGGTTAATTAAGGCTTCAATGATTTAGGTTTTTTTGTCGGCCCCCAAGTTCCCAACTTACGGCTCAAAATTGCCTATTTTTACATCCGATTTCCCTTGTTTTATCGACCTTAAATTTCTAAAAACTAAATAACGTAGGAAATTGACTTATTGTGTTATATGGTTTAATAATAAAAAAACTGACTTCAATTAGTTGAACGTTAAAGAGGTCAAAATGTACGCTGCGAAACATTAAATATTTTATCAACAAAATATTCATTGATATCATCAGTCGTCAGTCCTATTACAATAACTTTTATACAATACTTTTTCTGGTAATCAAGTCACTTAAGTTTTTTCGCTTATGTTTTGGGTGGATGTATCTTTATATTTTTTTATATAAATTTATAATTATGTTTTTATACCTAAATATTTTTTCAGGGTTTGTGGATCAATGATCCTATTGTAGACGATGCGTACTACCAGCCGAAACGACGGTCACGAACATCTTCGCGAACAAGCCTAAGTGCTCAACTTTGAAAATAACGATAAATTTATAAACATCTCGAAAATAAGTATAGCTATTTTACTTATGATGGTCTCGACACATAATAAAAAAAACTTTTAGCTTTTAAAGTCACTACTTTTATATTGTGCATACAAAGGGTTGAGCTGTTGTTTTTTTAAATAAAAAAGAAGTTTTATACCAACATAATAATAATAATAATTCTTTTTTATAATTGTTTTTTTATAATTTGTTATTCATAAAAAATAATAGTCATGTCATTGTTACAATTTGTTATGATATTGTTCCGCCGCGAATTTTTATTCGGTAAACAACTGCAAACGCTGGACATGGTTTTTTAAAGTTGATAAACGGTTTTGACGGATATTAAAATAATTATTGCTTCAAACCGTTTATTAGCTTTAAAAAAATTTGGAAAGCTTTCCACTTGTTTTTTGGCCCGGTTCATACTGGAGTAACAAGTGACCATACATTTTGACCGCGTTAAATCGTTACGCTATTTTGTCGCTTCACTCAGGTAATTCAGTAACGTAGTGTTGTCACTAGTCACTCAGGTGTGAGCCAGACCTTTGAATAGTTTGTACCAATTTCGTAAATTTATAATTTAGAAGTAAATCATTATGAAGTTCTAACTTATTCTTATTTTTGTCATTGCTAATATCTGGCATTTTTTGAATAGCAGGAAAAATTTTTTTAATTTCTTGGTAAATAAGTTTTTCAAGAAAATTATTTTGTGTTACTTTTTTAAATTTCTGTTCGTTCTTATTTTTTATTCAGAATTTAAAATTAACCATAAAAAGTGTTTAAAAAATGGGACTAAACGTTAAAATCATTTTTTTCAAATCCATTTTTTACATTCTTTCTAACTATAAAAATTAAAATCTTGGATGATGATGATGATGCTTTATCGTGCATTAAACATGTGTCGGAACCATTTTGATAATTAAGGGTCGATGGAAGCCTGTGGGAATCTTGCAGCCTTAATTTGGGAACTTGGAACTGAAAGTAAAAATCGCTAAATCTTATACCTTAGCGTAAGCTGAAACCTGGAAATTTAAGCCCACAAAATTTTTTTTTTAAAAGCTCCAAGTTTTTATTGTTCGTGGCTCCAAGTTCACAAAAAAATCCAATGGCTTTAAGTTTCCTGCTTGTGGCTCAAAACCCCTACATTCAAAGTTTCGTAAAATATAATTTTTAGCTTTTTAATTAAAAAAATGTTTTATTATTTAATACGCTATACGCTAAATAGAAAATGAAAAAAATAGAATATTTTTGGTAATAAACTTTATTAATGTTTTGTATTTTTGACATGTATTTTATTGGTGTTATTTGATGATTGTGGACGATAACATTTTTTACAGAAAAATGAATGTCAAAAATTGAATCAGCAGGTCAAACTACGGATAGTAAGATGTAATTCAAAAAGATCTGTCGTCAAAAAAAACTGTGAAGTTCTACCTTAAACAAGACTTAAACTTGATTTTTAACAAGACTTACATTAGAGTTTATACACTTCAGTATCTCCTTTACTCATCCCAATGGAAAATTGACTGCAACAAGAATACATAAGCGTAGAGAATGTCCGACTGTGTATTAAACGATCAGTATTTATTGTGTTAATTATATGTTAAGGAATCCACATGTAGATTTTTTTATTGTGTAAAAACAAAAATTTGCGAACACAAAACTCCTACATAAAATGGTTCTACAACAAAATAATACACTGTCGAATAATTCAAATTAGTCAAAATATTTCACGTTTTAATATATGAAGTTTTAATATATATATATATATTTTAATATCCGATGCAACAAAAAGCCTAGATTATTTGACGACATTACGTGGAAAAAAACCTCATGTGAGGATTTTACTTTCTGAGTTTTTTTCCAGTTTGAAGCTTTCAAAGTAAAAACTTGTAAACGAAAAATACATAGATGAAAGTTTTCTACGTAATACTATCGAATAATTCAAATCATTCGAAATATTTCATTTTTAACATATAAAATAATTTATACACGTCCTATTCAACAAAAAAACTTCAATAATATTTGACACCATTACGTGCAAAACCTCGTCAGAGTTTCAGTCAGTATTTTTGTTTTCAATTTTGCGGTTAACATATAGAATAATCTAGTATAACG
>JASAMX010030590.1:0-17746 GCA_030248175.1 Microlaimidae sp. YZB2_3 | reverse complement strand
AGCCTAAAGAAACCTATATGTTTAAATGTCACCCAAATATATAATACAATTTAAATAGTTAAATATGAGAATTTTTAATTTTTGACCTAAAAGTCAAAATCCCGACTTAAGAAATCCTATATAATGAAATTTCAGCTAAATATCAGAAAATTTTTTTTCACTATTAGTGTCGCCGCTGCCTTTGGATTGCAATTGCTTAAGATATATTGTGTAAAATTATATAAGTCTCTAAAATACAGTATTTGGAGTTGTAGGACGAAATTGAACAAATTATGTTTTATTTAAAAGCTGACAACAAACAGGGCAGAACTTCTGCAAACAACCAAAACAACAATTGCTTTTAATAAATACAAAACAAAATTTAAAAAAACGAATTAGCTCTCAGTAGCAGAGCTCAACGGACAGGAAAGGGCGACAAACCGTAAGGCTGGTTCTGTCTGTTTTTAGCTATGGAAAAGAGAGTCACGTGCACCTAAAAGTGTGACTGTGCCTCCTAACAACACGCACTGACTACCTGTACCAAATCTTGAACTACACTTATGTGTTTACAACGGCCTAGGGGTAAGGTTAAAACATTACGGTTTGTATAAACTAAAAAGGATTTTTATGTGCAGCAGGGAACTTATGAAAAAATGTCACTTTTGTTTACACGGGAAAATGCGCCCTTTTAAATGTCCGTTAGGAACCGCCACGAAAACTGTATATTATGCTAATTTTATTTAAAAAACAACAATATATCACAAAAAAGTTATTATTACGACAGGGGCGTGACATGCTATTAGTGAGATATGCTCATTTTTTATTAAATATTTGGGAATTTTTACTTTTTGACAAAAGATTCAAATTTGGAGCCTAAAAAAACCTATATATTTCAGCTAAATTTGAGAAAAAAAATTTTTTTCACTGTTATTGAGATATGCTCATTTCTGGTTAAATATTTGGGAATTTTAACTTTTTCCTCAAATTCAAATTCAGGGCCAATGAAAACCTATATGTTGCATTTTTAGCTAATTTATCAGAAAAAATATTTTTTCACTGTTAGTACAGGTGTGCATTGCCGGGAAATTTCATTCTAGCCGCGCCTTAGCTTTGGTACTAAAGATTCAAAAATCGTTTAGCCTTAGTTTTAGTACTAAGCCCAAAAAAGGCTTAGTACTAAAGCACTTTAGCCTTAGCTTTTGCCAAACTGACAATTATAGAATATTAAAAATTAATGTTCCTAAATTTTAAAAACTATCTCTTTTTTAAGGTAATTTTTACTATTGCATTGTTAAGTTTACAGTTAAAACTTAACACTAAAGACTTTTTTACGTTAATTGCATCAGATTTTAGTTTTTTATTTAAAAAAATATTATTTTTAGGGTTAATTTTACAGTTTTAACGTTGCTCTTGTAACTGTATTCCAGTTTTAAATTTAAATGTTAATAGCTATATCAAAAAAGGTTAACTATCAAGAATAGTTTTTCTGAAATTAATATCTAAAGCAACAAAACATTTAACTAACATTTTTTATTAAAAAAAACGCTTAATGCATAATAAACTAAAAATATTTTTTTCACTAACAGTGAAAAAAATATTTTTATCTTATATTTAGCTAAAAATGCAACATATAGATTTCTTAGGCTCTGATTTGAAATTTAGGGTCAAAAATCAAGAATTTTTTAATATTTAACCAGAAATGAATATATCTAACTAACAGTAAAAAAATGTTTTTTCTTAGATTTAGCTGAAATTGCAACATATAGGTTTTCTTAGGTTTTGATTTGAATTCGGGGTAAAAAATTAAAAATTCCTGAATATTTCACCAGAAATTTTTAATTTTTGACTCTAAATTCAAATTTAAAGCCTAAGAAGACCTATAACCTATATTTCAGCAATTTTAGCTAAATATGAGAAAAAATATTTTTTCACTGTTAGTGAGATATGCTCATTTCTCTATAAATATTTAAGAATTTTTAACTTTTGACCCAAGATTCAATTTTAGGGCCAATGAAAACCTACATGTTGCGTTTTTAGCTAAATATAAGATAAAAAATATTTTTTTCACTGTTAGTGAGATATGCTCTTTTCCTTTTAAATATTGGGGAATTTTTAAGTGTTGAGCCTGAATTCAAATTTGGAGCCTAAAAAAACCTATATGTTTAAATGTCACCCAAGTATATAATACAATTGTTTTCAGTGTTAGCGAGATATGCAGATTTCTAGTTAAATATTTGAGAATTTTTAATTTTTGACCTCAAAGTCAAAATCCGAGCTTAAGAAATCCTATATAATGAAATTTCAGCTAAATATCAGAAAATTTTTTTCACTATTAGTGTCGCCGCTGCCTTTGGATTGCAATTGCTTAAGATATATTGTGTAAAATTATATAAGTCTCTAAAATACAGTATTTGGAGTTGTAGGACGAAATTGAACAAATTATGTTTTATTTAAAAGCTGACAACAAACAGGGCAGAACTTCTGCAAACAACCAAAACAACAATTGCTTTTAATAAATACAAAACAAAATTTAAAAAAACGAATTAGCTCTCAGTAGCAGAGCTCAACGGACAGGAAAGGGTGAAGAACCGTAATGCTGGTTCTGTCTGTTTTTAGCTACGGAAAAGAGAGTCATGAGCACCTAAAAGTGTGACTGTGCCGCCTAACAACACGCGCTGTCTGTATGTACCAAATCTTGAACTACATTTATGTGTTTTGCCCGTGTGTTTTATAGTGTTTACAACGGCCTAGGGGTAACGTTAAAACATTACAGTTTGTATAAACTAAAAAGAAGGATTTTTATGTGCAGCAGGGAACTTACGCAAAAATGTTACTTTTGTTTACACGGAAAATGCGCCCTTTTAAATGTCCGTTAGGTCCCGCCACAAAAACTGTATATTATGTTAATTTTATTTAAAAAACAGCAATATATCACAAAAAAAAGTTATTATCACGACAGGGGCGTGACACGCCCCCCATCTAAGTTTTGACGTCCTCGCCAAAACCAAGCAGAAAACTCAAAAAAAAAACAAGAACAAGGCGCATCCGCGGCTTCATGACGATTGTAACAGGATGCTGATGGCGACGGTCTTTCAAGCCTAAACAGACAATGTCCAAATTAAGAAACAGGTTCCTTTGATCTTGTAAAATAACCATGGGTTGAGTCTTTGGGAGCAATGGGTTCTTTGTTGGATTCAGAAAAATTAGGCAATTCCAAATCGGTTTGAACACAAACATCAGCTTTTGATAAAATATTTTCAGTTTTTGCAATTTCCATCATTGTTTTAGTTAGCGAGTGTGTGTCTGAGGCAATTTTAACATGACAAATGCTAACTGAAAGTGTTTCAGAGTGGTTCGGGTCTAGGGATTTAACCACTAATTAAGGCAAATTGCAACGTATAACTTTATAAGGGCCAGAAAATTTAGGTTGAAGTTTTACAGAAAGACCCTTTTTATGCCCTGCATGTTTTTCGATATAAACAATTTTGCCTGTCTCAATCTTTTAGGTTTTAAATCGCGGTCGTGATATTCCCGTTGTTTAGTTTGGGCATTTATTAGATGCTCTTTAGCAAATGCGTGAGCAAATGCAAGTCGCTCATGAACAGCATCTCCGTAGTCCAGTTCTTCCATGTCTATGTATGGACTGTGCACGTACTCAAAAGCAACATCACTTGGTAATTGCATATCATAACCATACATTAGATACCCGGGAGTATCTTTGAGTGACTCATGGACTCTAGTACGGTAAGCAAGTAGCAATTATGGTATTCTTTCATCCCAGTCTTTTTGAGACTTAGACACATACGATTTAATCATTTGCACAACAGTTCCATTGAAATTTTCTACTAAACCTTGGGTTTGCGGACAATAAAGCGTTGAAAATATTTTGTGAGTATCGCATAAAAAACAAATTTCTCAAATTATTTTACTAGAAAAATTTGAAGCGTTGTCAGACAATAGCTCCAGAGGTGCACCATAGCGACAGACAATTTCGCGCATAAAAATGTCAGCTATGATACTCGCCTCTATTGAGGGAACCGCAACAGCTTCCGGCCAACGGGTTAAATTGTCCGAAAAGACAACAATAAAACGATTTCCAGAGTAGGATTGTGGTAACGGACCTACACAATCGATAGCGACTCTACTCCAACGTTTTGAAACAGCTTCTAGCGGGTTTAAAAGAGCTTCTAACTTTTGTTGCGCCGATTTTATGGTAAGACAAGTATGGCAGTTGTTAACCCAACGTTTCATATCAGTAGCCATTGATCTAGCTCCAAAAATTCGGCCCTAGATTGAGAAGGTACTACAATCTGAACTGGTGACTCTTCGCTGGGCCTAGCAGCTAGGGAACGAAAATGACACAAAATATTGTCGCGCAAACAATATTCAGAGCTAGTTTTTTGAATAAATCTAGCTAGTTTAGCATCTTCCGGAAGTTTTTTGTGACTTAAAAACTCTATAAATGGGTTTAATTCAGGATTTTCGGATTGAATAGCAGCTATAGAGCGTGGAAAACTAGCTAAAGTAAAAGCTGCTCTTGGCATTTTCTCCGAATTTTGCTTATTGTCAAAAAGCAAATTGGGATCGTCGAATGCTCTTGACAAAGCGTCAGCGTTTGCATTGTTTTTACCACTTTTATATTCGATATTGATATCATATTCTTGTAAGAGTAGTCCCCATCTTTGTAATCGTCCAGATGGATTTTTACATGTCATTAACCATCTTAAAGGCGCGTGGTTGGTCTTTATATTAATTTGTTTGCCATATAAAAAGCAGCGAAACTTTTTAGCGGCGTGAATAATTGCCAGATGTAAACGCTAATTGCCAGCTGTAAACGCCTGCTTTCAAAAGCAACAGGACTTTCGAAACCGTCATCGGATAATTGTGACAAAACGGCGCCTATGCCATAACCGCTTGCGTCAGTAGATAAAATAAACGCTTTAGCAAAATCTGGATAAACTAGTACTGGCGGATTTCTTAATTTCTCTTTAAGAACATTAAAAACATGTTGACAATCAGTAGACCAGTAAAATTTTGTATTCTTTGTTAATAATTTGGTCAAAAGCCTTGGTCACTTGATAAAAGCCTTGGTTTGCATCCATAAGGCTGAACCATTTGGCACGGCCTAATTCTTGCAGAATTAGCCTAATCGGCGGTAGCCAATAGCTGTCTTTGCGCGCAACTTTATTTAGCCATCTATAATCAATACAATTTTTTTCAGTTCCATCCCATTTTTTAACAATAACTACCGGAGCTCCCCACTCACTGCAAGAAGAAACTATTATACCAGAATCTAACATTTCTGCTAACTGCTCCATTAATAATGGTCGTTGATGGTGAGGAAGCTTATAAGGTGGCATTCTAATTGGCGGAGAGTCTCCAGTATTGATGCGATGCTGAAGACTAGATGTTTTACCGAGATCATACTTATGAGCAGAAAACACGTCAAAATATGCCGTGAGAAGAGCTTTAAGTTTAGCTATTTGATCTTTTGACGCAGCGGTTTTTGTAAAATCTATCTGAGAGACTGAATCTGGGGCATTCGTGCTTTTTACTGATCCGCAAACATGATTGTAAACGATAGGATTAAGTGCCAAGCACGCACGCGTCAGCAATGCCTGTACCTGAGAAGAGCTTTACTGGAAAGAAATGCGGATTACACACATAGACAGGAATAATCCCATCATTTTTAGCTCTAAACAAAGTTCTAGCAAACCAAAGCCTCTGATTTAATATATGATTACGTGGTGCATCTACTAAAAGATCTAAGTCGAGTGGAGGCTGGTCAATTTTAGCAAAAAAACGTATATCCAATCGCGAAGGAACAATTAGAGTTTCAGTTAGACAAACAGGATATTTATCTCGCGTCAATTGAAACTCTGAAATCTTAAGTTCTTTTCCATTTACAGAGATTGTATTATTTTTGTAGTCAAAACTTATTTGCTTAAGCTGTTTCATACAATCTGTTCCGATAATTACATGAAAAGGCGCGTTGTACATAACATGCACACGATGAACCATGGTAGAACCACCATTCCGAATAGAGACACGCGCTGAAGCCATAAGTTTTAAGCTGTGACCCGTCATCAAGGTAGCAGAAAGGACCGGGTTTTCCCATTTTACTCTTGATATTGATTTTGCAAGCTTAAAACTAATAAGTGTTAAAGGACTGCCAGTGTCAATAAGTCCTACTGTAGTTTGACCTCCAACGGACATTGCACACTGAGAAATAATAGGCGGTTGGACGCCTAATACTATGCAGAAAAAACGCACTATTTTTTGAACGTTAGTGGGATATCTAGGCAACAACAATTTTAAGACTGCTTTGAAAAATTCGAACGGTTTAAAATTAGAACAATAATTTAATTGTTTTAGGTGCCTTATTTTGGAATATCATAAACAAACGAGAAACCAGTAGGTATGAAAGAATATCATACTTTTAGATGCTAAACCAAAGACACTTGCGTTGGTGTCTGTGTGATTGTCGCTTTTATATCGTAAACATTTTTGTGTTGGCAAAGAAAGTTTGAGCATCTTAAAATTTAAATTGGAAACGTAACATTTACTTACCGCATTCAGAGCGTTCTCAGACGCAGGCGCAGAACAGAACAAAAGTAAGGCGAGCAAAGTGAGGTTGAGCGTCACGGCTAGTGGGAGCTGTCCAACCGCAGACCCACTCCTGCTTCCGCCTACCTGGTGCAGTTGTCATCACGGTTATCTGACTGGTCTTCTTTTGGTTGGCAGTTAGCTCCGGAGCTGCTTTGCTGCTGCTTTCGCTCTTGGTGCTTTTTCCAATAGTCGCAATGGCGTTGTTTAGCATTGCCGCCAGGACTGGTAGAATCGAAAGAGCTTCATTCCGCGTTGACGATAGCGCGATGCAGAGCGCTGAACACTTAAAGCGGATGGCTTAATCAGCCGCTGGTCATAAATAACGCCGCGGAGATCTTTAAAAGGCCGTTCACTTGGCTTAGAAGCACCGGAGGAGCTATCGCCACCTCCCTAGGCCACTTCTGCCGCAGCTTCCAGGCGCACAACACGCCTTTTCAAATCGGCCAACCAAGCTTCCTGCTTGGCGTGCTCTTTCTCAGCAGGAGACTCCACGGCTTCTCCTTCTTCCAGCGACTCGTTGGAAATCAAAATTTGTAGAGTTTCGCTGTTGTAGCCTTGAGGCGAATCACCTAAATAAAGAACACCAGATTTGTAGCAAGATAAATTTTGTTCTCTGAGAAAACGACTCTGTGCTTCAAAGTCGTTAGGGTCTACTCTTTTTTCCTGGTTTACCACAAAAGACCCTTGGCTGGCATTTGCATTAGAAATCATTTTTAAGAAAGCTTTTTGAGGTATGGTAATTTGCATACTGCCCAAATTATTTTGTTGAGAGTTTTGCGCAGAAACGGGCTGACTATAAATTACAGAATTCGAAAATTCGGGCGCTCTTGGCGCAGTAGAAAGAAACTGTCGATTTTTACCAAGGCAAATAGCTTTCTTGCGGCATTCTATTTCTTTATGACCAACTGGGTTGCAAAAACTCCATTAAATTTTCCGCGTGTACCTCTCAAAGCTGTTAAGTTACCTCTTTCTTGCTGTGGCTGATTAGGAGAGGATTTAGCACTAGGACCATTTGTTTTTAATGCTAAGGTGTGCACCTGCTTTTGTAAACTTTCGATAGCTTCTAGAAGTGACTTATCATTGTTTACAAACAAGGAAATGTCACCACTCGCTAATCTATGTGCAGATTTGACGTGAGAAGCTTTTGTGTGCGCATCGGCAAAAGAGTGCTCGTCAGATATTAATAAAAATAGGTCCTTTTTGTATTTTTTGTGGACACCTTGCATCAAAGTAAGTTTCAAAAATTTATCTGAAACTGTAGGGTGGTCGGGGGTCTTCTGAGCATTCTTTTGCTAGTTTATTCACTATATCAGCGTATTCACCCACTGACTCATCCTCCGCTTGCTTTCTAGATAGAAATTTAGTCATGCTAGCGGACGCCTGGACGTTTTGTCTTAAACGGTTTGCTAAGGCGTTTTTGATGTTATCCCAAGCCTTCTCTTGTGTAGAAAGCTTTTCATACTCTTCCCTTGCTTTTCCTCGCAAAAGCAATGGAAGGTGAAGAGACTTTTCAGCATTATCTGTAATGTTCAAAGCCTCTAGCGCTATTTTCACTTGTAATCTAAACAATGTGCGAAAATTTTCGCCTTCCTTAGCGCTAAACGGTTCAACTATACCACTAAAAAGAGACCTACTTTGAAAAAGTCTGTTTTGAAAGCTGAAGGTCTGCGTTGGCGGACATTTCGGTGGAATTCTGGAAAACGTGAGACAAATCGGAGTCAATAAAACAGCTCGTTATATCCTTGGAGCTTGCAGCATGTGTGCAAGAAACAGACGCGGACGAATCTGAAAAATAAAAATGATCTAATTTAGCTGAATCACACTTTTCACGGGTCTCAGAAAGTTTTGCATGGCACTGCTCTCTTTGCTGTTTTTGAAGCTTTATTTTGATAGCAGAGCGACTGAAAACTCCTACTTCAGAAATAGAGGCGGATCGTTGGAAACCTCTTCCTCGACTAATTCATTTATTATTTTTAGACACCATCTTTCTGCCGGCTAAAGCAAAAAGAGCGTCTTGTAATGTTTTACCAAACAAGAGACTGGCAATGCAAATCAGCAGCGAGTGACCGCCTGGAACATAAAGAAAGATAAAGTAATTTTTATCCCAGGTCGCGGCACTAGAAAGTGTCGTCGCTGCCTTTGGATTGCAATTGCTTAAGATATATTGTGTAAAATTATATAAGTCCTTAAAATGCAGTGTTTGGAGTTGTAGGACGAAATTGAACAAATTGCGTTTTATTTAAAAGCTGACAACAAAGAGGGCAGAACTTCTGCAAACAACCAAAACAATTGCTTTTAATAAATACAAAACAAAATTAAAAAAAAACGAATTAGCTCTCAGTAGCAGAGCTCAACGGACAGGAAAGGGCGACAAACCGTAAGGCTGGTTCTGTCTGTTTTTAGCTACGGATAAGAGAGTCACGTGCACCTAAAAGTGTGACTGTGCCTCCTAACAACACGCACTGACTACCTGTACCAAATCTTGAACTACACTTATGTCTTTACAACGGCCTAGGGGTAACGTTAAAACATTACAGTTTGTATAAACTAAAAAGAAGGATTTTTATGTGCAGCAGGGAACTTATGCAAAAATGTTACTTTTGTTTACACAGAAAATGCGCCCTTTTAAATGTCCAATAGGTCCCGCCACAAAAACTGTATATTATGTTAATTTTATTTAAAAAACAACAATATATCACAAAAAAAAGTTATTATCACGACAGGGGCGTGACATGCTATTACTGAGATATGCTCATTTTTTATTAAATATTTGGGAATTTTTACTTTTTGACAAAAGATTCAAATTTGGAGCCTAAAAAAACCTATATATTTCAGCTAAATTTGAGAAAAAAATTTTTTTTCACTGTTATTGAGATATGCTCATTTCTGGTTAAATATTTGGGAATTTTAACTTTTTCCCCAAATTCAAATTCAGGGCCAATGAAAACCTATATGTTGCATTTTTAGCTAATTTATCAGAAAAAATATTTTTTCACTGTTAGTACAGGTGTGCATTGCCGGGAAATTTTATTCTAGCCGCGCCTTAGCTTTGGTACTAAAGGTTCAAAAATCGTTTAGCCTTAGTTTTAGTACTAAGCCCAAAAAAGGCTTAGTACTAAAGCACTTTAGCCTTAGCTTTTGCCAAACTGACAATTATAGAATATTAAAAATTAATGTTCCTAAATTTTAAAAACTATCCCTTTTTTAAGGTAATTTTTACTATTGCATTGTTAAGTTTACAGTTAAAACTTAACACTAAAGACTTTTTTACGTTAATTGCATCAGATTTTAGTTTTTTATTTAAAAAAATATTATTTTTAGGGTTAATTTTACAGTTTTAACGTTGCTCTTGTAACTGTATTCCAGTTTTAAATTTAAATGTTAATAGCTATATCAAAAAAGGTTAACTATCAAGAATAGTTTTTCTGAAACTAATATCTAAAGCAACAAAACATTTAACTAACATTTTTTATTAAAAAAAAACGCTTAATGCATAATAAACTTTACAAAATGCCCATATGAAATAGGACAAATAAGATTATTTTAATATTAAGCACTTAGAAACTCGAAAAATGCTTCAAAAAAGCAAAAAAAATTAGTATTTTCTAATGCTTAAAAGTGCGGTGTGGCCTTAAAACTCTTTGTCTTCGATTTTGACATTTTTTTGTGAAAACCTTACCCCTGCCCCCCAATAGCCCACAAAAATTTTTTTCACAAAATATCTGCAGTGGTTCAGGAGTTATTACCCCTCAACAATGGCATCAATCGACAATTATGCACGTGACAAATTGTTCAATGGTTTAAGATTTACGTTACAAATTATGCACTTAAAGAAAGTGGCTACTTTGTACTCTAATTTGATACCTTAATTGTTAAGATTGGTCCAGTATTTGTCGAAATATTGCGTTTCCCATACAAAAAACCCGCGATTTTTTCGTTAAAAATACCAAACGGCGACAGTAATTTTTAAAGCTTGCCCAACCTTTATTTCCTTCACTTCGTGTTTTTACCGAGTGTTTTTTGTACGAGAAACGCAATATCTTGAGAAATACTGCACCAATCTTAACGATCAAGATATCGAATTAAAGAAGAAAATAGCCACTTTCTCTTAATGCAAGTACATAGCCGCTTTATTTTAATGCATAGTTTGTTACAAAAACTATTATACTGTTATCTTCGACGTAAAGAATTGTCAAAAACGCCATTTTTGGGGGTCATTCTTCCTGAACCACATGAAATATTTTGTTGAAAAATTTTTGTGGGCTATTGGGGGCAGGGGTAAGATTTTTACCAAAAAATATTAAAATCGAAGACAAAAAGTTTGATTCTGCACCGCACCTTTAAAGAAAAATAAGAAACACAAAAAAATAAAACCCCATATTCATAGCACCTTGAAACCAAAATTCGTTTTAATCGCTTTTATTAACATTATTGTTCAAAATACTCATTTATTTTTCTTTTAAAGTAAAATTATAGTATATCCAACCCCAGATAAGCATGGTTTTTTGGCAGCTAAGAGTGGGGGAAGGGGTTGAGGTGGTTATAGTTACGCCGGGTAAATTGCATCTCAAATTCTGGGAAGGATGTATGGAAAACTTTGAAATCTAGAAGGGGGTCAGGGTGTGTCTTGTAGGTTTATAAAAATTGAAATATTTTCTGAGGAGAACTTGATTTTTGTCTAGGAGGGAGGTCCAAAATTTTGTGGTTAAATGACCCCAACATACCTTTCGATTTCATGGATATAAATCTATATATAAATAGACTTAATGTCTGTGTGTCTGTCTGTCCGTGTGTTCCCTAACTCCTCCTTAACCACCCAACGGATTAAGATGAATGAGGTATCGTTGGAAAGCTTATACCCTAGGGAATGTCGTAAGGGGGTTTAATATTTGAAACAAGTTACATGGACATCTTTATGCTGGACAATGCATTTTCACCCCCTATGGATTTTGGAAGTTTTTTGGCCAGGAATTAGCTTAAACTTATTGGTAAGAGTAATTAGCCAATGTAAGGTCAGAATATCATGTTTTTTTTGGAAAAAATGAACATGGACATCTTTTTACTGGACAACGTTTTTTTCACTAAAGAACTGAATTACCGTGCTCCCCAACCACAATTGGGATTGGACTCAATGAGATATCATTGCAAAGCTTACAGTCCGGGAAATGTCATAAGGAGTTCAAATTTATAAAAATTTTGCATGGATATCTTTAGCCTGGACAAAACTTTCTCACAAAAGGGGGAAACCTATGGATTTTGGAAATCGAAAATTTTTTGTTTTTGAATTGGCTCGAACTTATTAATAAGAGTAATTAGCCAATGTAAAATGTCATGTTTTTGGTAAGATTAAGATGGTCATCTTAATGCTGGACAACGTTTTTTCACTAAAAAGGGAAACGACCTACCTCCTCAACCAGCAAAAAAATGGGACTAAATGAGATATCGTTGCAAAGCTTACAGAGAGGGAAATGTCATAAAAAGGTTAAAATTAAAAAAAAATCGCATGGACATCTTTTGGTTGGACAAGACATTTTCACCAAAACAGGGCCCTATGAACTTTAAAAGTTGGTAGGGCCATTTAAATGGTAGTTGAATTGGTTCCACCTTATTGGTAAAAGTAATTTGCCAATGTAAAGCCAGAATATCATGTTTTTAGAAAATCAACATGAAAATCTTTATGCTCGACAACGTTTTTTCACTTAAAGGGGCAACGAACTTTCTCCTTAACCACGAAAAGGATTGGGCTAAATGAGACATTATGGCAAAGCTTAAGTTTCAAGGAATGTCATAAAAGGGTTGAATGTTTAAAAAAATAAATAACAATGACACTTTTTTTTTCAATCAAAATCAATTTTTTTAATTAATATCGATCAATTAATTACGCTCTCTGTTGGCAATCGAGCCGCACGAAAAAATTTGAAAACTAATTTATTGTTTAGAATATAAACTATTTTTAAAGAGTTCTCAGTTCTTAGGCGGTCGGTTTTTCACGCGATCAGTAGGCTGGATAACTACTAGATCAATTTTCATAATTCATAGTTTGTTAGAATCCTCATAACCCGTCGAAAACTGCAGTTTATGAATTGAAGCAAAAATCGATATTTATTGATTAATTACCCTCTCTGTTGGCAATCCAGCTGCACAAACGAAAAAAAATTTGAAAACTAATTTATTTTTGTGCGCACAAAATATTGTTATTTGATCTGGCAAAGCAATAATAATAATAGTAGAAATAGGAATAATAAAAAATAGTAAAAGTAATAATAGTAATAGTGAAAAAGTAATAGTATAGTAATAATAAAAGCAGTAATATTAATAACACTTATTATTTTGATGTTTCAGAAATGCAACGCCTTATAAATGTGAGTTAAATGTGTAAATAAAGATAGTAGTAGTAATAGTAATAATAATAGTAGTAGTAATAGTAATACAATAACAATAGTAATAAAAATAGTTATAGAAATAGCGATAATTATTTTGATATTTCTGAAACACACCGCCCTATGTATGAAAGTTACAAAGAAAATGAAAATAATAGTAGTAGTATTATTAATAACATAATCAATAGCGATAGTATTAGCAATAGTAGTAATAGTAATAGTGTAGTAAAAGTAATAGTAGTAAAAGTAATAGTAGTAAAAGTAATAGTAGTAAAAGTAATAGTAGTAAAAGTAATAGTAGTAAAAGTAATAGTAGTAAAAGTAATAGTAGTAAAAATAATAGTAGTAAAAATAATAATAGTAAAAGTAATAGTAGTAATAATAATAGTAGTAATAGCAAAAACATATGATATACCAAAAAATGTGCAACTCCTATATAAAAAATTTAATCAGAGTAGGCCATTACAATGAGCCTCTCTATATTAATGTCACCCTCTATAATAATGGCATATAAGCCATTTTAATTCGCGCGAATTAAAATGAAGAGAAAGCCATTATAATAGCATTTAATTTCATTTCATATATAATATATTCACTTGTAATACTGACCCTATAAATGTAAGTTATAAAGTAAATAGTAATAATAGTAATAGTATAAATAATAATTAGTAAAATTTATAGTAATAGTAGTACTAATATTAGTAGTAATAGTAGTAAAAATAGTTGTAGTAATAGTAAAATGTAATAGTTATAGTAGTAATAGAACTTATATTAATAGTAGTAATAGTTATAGTAGTAATAGTAATAGTAGTAATAGTAATAGTAGTAATAGTAATATTAGTAATAGTAATATTAGTAATACTAATAGTAATTATAGTAATAGTAGTAATAGTAATAGTAGTAATAGTAATAGTAGTAATAGTAATAGTACTAATAGTAATAGTAATAGTAGTAATAGTAATAGTAGTAATAGTAATGGTAGTAATAGTAATTGTAGTAATAGTAATAGTTGTAATAGTAATAGTAGTAATAGTAATAGTAGTAATAGTAATAGTAGTAATAGTAATAGTAGTAATAGTAATAGTAGTAATAGTAATAGTAGTAATAGTAATACAAGGATTGGTAATGGTAAAAAAGATAGCAATAGGAATAAGAGTAATAGTAAAAAAAATAGTGGTTATAGTAGATAGTAATATTAATAATAGTAAAAGAGATCGTAGTAGTAATAATACTAGTACTAATAATAGTAATAATAACAATAATAATATTGTAATTATAGTAGAAGTAATCATAGTAATAGTAACAAAAGTAATAGTAAAAATAAAAATAGTAATAATAGTAATAGTAATAATAGTGTAAGTAATAATAGTAATAGTAATAATAGTTAAAGTAATAGTTGAAATAGTAGTAATAGTAATATTAGTAATAGTAACAAATTAGTAATAGTAATAAGGATAGTAAAAATAATAAATACTAATAATAATAATGCGTATTAAATAAAAAGAAGGTCCATGGGGCCCACTTAGAAATAGAAAAATAATAGTATAATAATATTAATAACAATATTAGTAATAATAACATTAGGATAAATGATATGGAAACTTAAACCTCTCAAAAATAAATTATTTTAACAATTTATTTATGTTTTCGGGCCAGTTTCTAAAAAAGATAAGATAATGTTTATTTTGTGAAAGATATTAATTTAAATTAAATTAATTAAATTCAAGATATTTAAAAGAGTAGAATTCACCTATAAAAATCTAAATAGAAATGAAAGCGCAGGAAGAGGGCCCATTCGGCTCACTTGCCTTTAGTTATTTATAAAATTGCTCAATTTAGAACAAAAATGCAATTTTTTAAATACACAAGTTGACAGTTTACTGGTGACTATGGTTGAATTACATCAGGCTAACCTTGTAGGTTTGTATTGGAGCTGGAAAAACGAGCGAACCAATTAAAATTAATTTCGTTTAAGGCCTCTCTTATATTCTCGCCAAACTTTATTTTTTTTGTTTTGTAGTTTTTTTTTTAAATTTGAATGAAATATAATGGAAGGCCCACTTCCAAAATTTAGGAGCTGCACCTTATATCTGTACAAATTTTGTAAAAATTTTAAAAGTAAAAAGTTTCTAGCAAAAACTTCCTTTGTTTTATTATCTTTGTGGTTAGATTTTAAATGATTCACAGATGAGGATTTTACCTGAGAGGGTTTTAGACTCATGAATTAACGGTTAACCAAAAAATATTCCACACAACATTTGTTTCAATTTTTGGCGCTCAAAACCCATTTAAAGTGAATTTCAAAAAAGAAGATGACATATCAAATTGTTTGTCTCATTTATAGAATCTTTTTTGTTTAATAGAAGCGGGAAAGTTTGAATTTTGTTTAAGCTCAATATCCATTATATAACAAAATTATGATTGCTTTCAAATAGTTTCTCAACAAAAACGTTTTTTTAAATCACATATTGGAATCATAATAAACACGATTAATACATTTATTTTATATCTAATTTTTTTAATATAAATTAAAAAAATTTTAAAAAAATGCATCTTATTTATAAATTTATTTTTAAAACAAACAAACAAACGGATTTTTGTGTTATTTTAACTAAAAGGAACAATCAAAGCTTTTTAAATAATTTATATAGTTGAAAAACTTAATTATATGTAGTTTTCGCACTAAGTGACATTTGTTATAAAAAAAAATTTGCACTTTTGTCTTGTTACTAACTCAAAGCAATACTACGTTTTCATTTGGAACCATAAACTATAAAAGCACCTGGTGTTATTTGTATAACGTCACAGTTAAATTTCCAGATATGGGTTTTTATTAAAAATGTCACTGTTGAATTTCTGGATACTGATTATTGTTTTATTAAAAATTCCAGAAACGACGTTACATTGCGTTTTAAACAGCTCTAAGTTTTGGGTAATATATGCACCCCACAGATATTGATTGTTTGTGTAAAACTGCTTACGTTATTGATTACTTTGTGGTTAGTTTGCTAACTACTTTCTGCCAACTTTGTAACTACTTTTTGCCTACTTTGTAACTACTTTGTTAACTAATTGTATTAACTACTTTATTTTTTGAAAGTAGGCAGTTAACTCCTTTTAGAAAGAAAAGTAGGTAGTTAAGTAGTTAGCCAAAATCATGGTAGTCATTTCAAACCCAACCCAGTACATAAATTACAGAAATATATTGTAGCTCTTTGAAACCTTTTTAAAAACCATTGGTTTTAATGAAATCAACTGTATTCCAAAAAAAAAATTTTAGAAAATACTTCAAATAATATTTTACTTTAAGCAATCAAAATTTATAAAAATATTTTTGTAAAATCAATAAAAAACAAAAAACAAAAGAAAACATATCTTTAATTTAGCTTGCCAGCAATACAACGTTGTTGCATGCAGCAACTCGCCTTATTGGCTATCCGATGCCATTGTTTAATCAGATGTGAACGTGTTGCCGCTATCTGTTTGCTATCCTAGGCAATTCTGGTGTGAACGGTTATCCGCTATCTAATATCTGCTATCCGCTATCTCAGGCAATTCCGGTGTGAACGGTTATCCGCTATCTGCTATCTGCTATCCGCTATCCGCTATCTGTCTGGTGTAAACGTGCTATCTGCTATCTGCTATTTGCTATCTGGGGCCATTTTTTTCTCTGGTGTGAACGTACTATCGGCTATTGGCTATCTGCCATCTGCTATCTCCTATCTGCTATCCGAGGCTATTCCGGTGTGAACGTGTTATCTGCTATCTGCTATCCGCTATCTGAGACCATTTTTACTTCGGTGTGAACGTTTATATGCTATCTTTTATCTGCTATCCACTATCCAAGGCAATTCTGGTGAAAACGTTTATTCGCTTCTGCTATTTGCTATTTGTCCGATCTGACTTTAGTTACAACTTTAGTTTATTAGGTTATTTTTTTAATTCAAAAAAATGGGAGACTTGCCCTAAAATCCTCTCTAGAAGTATAGCAAAAAGGTGAATTTTTGCTGATGTTTGTATGTATATATTAGACAGTGTGGCTTTTAGAAAATTAATCTCATCTGTTTTGTGCAGCGGATCACTAAATAATTATATTACACCATAGAATATGATTTGGTTATATGATGAACTAGTTACATTACACAACACTGTGGTCAAATGCAATGTCAATTAAAAGCAAAATCATACTCAAAGTAATCGTTAACAAGCGCTAAATTGCCACTTTTTCAAGTTTATATATATTATTTCTTACATAAATATAACATTTTATTTAAAAATAATCGCATGTCGTTTGTGCATGTCAAAAATTTAGTATGGTTTCAATTGCCATTGAATCAGTTTATAGCAAACCTGCTACAGCGTTGGGCGTTTATTTCACCGTATAACAAATCATTATTAAGTGGTTTTAATTTTTTACTTAGTGAGCTAATGCATAAACCACATAAAACTTTCCTATGGTCCACATATTTTTGTTCTGAACATATATATGCCTGCATAAGATCCTACCATACATACACAATTTGCCTCTTTTTTGTTTTATTGTTGGAGCGTTTTTCAAGGCTAATTTTAAATTGAGATAGTGGTTATAGCAGTCAGGTTGTTTGTGTTTTAATTTGCAGCGTTGACTTCAAAAGCTTTTGGCTTAAAATCACAGGCTGTTCATATTAGCTTTTATAAAGGGTTTTTTTTAAATGATAAAAAAATTATGTAAAAATTGTAGTAAATAAATTTTAAGCAAATTTACGCACTTGGCACACAGTACCTAGACCAAATAAAAC
>JASAMX010030588.1:0-13118 GCA_030248175.1 Microlaimidae sp. YZB2_3 | reverse complement strand
TGTACGTTCTTCGTTCAGTTACGTATCAATCCAACCGATAAAAAACACTGTTCGATTGAAGTTAATAAAATAAACGTCCCGCACAGAAAAAGCCTGATTTTAAATTTGTAAGGCAAAATATCCTTAGGTCGATAGATACCCGAGGCCTCAAGATCCCCACACACACAGAATTCTTACAAATAGAATATTGTCACTGCTTACAATTAGTAATTCTGAAACGTTATTAAAACACTAATTTTATTAAGAATAAACAGTTTAAAATCTTTTTTTCCTAAGCCTAAGCGAAGCTTGAAAATCAATCTTAACTTTTTTATGATATAATTTATTTAAATGTGTATAATTGTTTGTAAAAATGTTTTAACGTATATAACGTTATTTATACTAGTGTTGCAAAAACTTACTTTTACTTTTACTTAAAGTAATAAAAGCATTGGATTTTGGATTACTTTTACTTTTACTTGACTTTTGAAAATTCAATTACTTTTACTTTTACTCTTAGTCGGATTTTCCACTGCAAATACTTAAATTAATTTAAGTAAAATTTAAGTAATTTCAATGGGTAGATTCCCTATGGGCTTGTTGTAAAGTGATAATAATTTGTAATAAAAAATTTAAAAAATTGTACCCATTTACTTGACATATTGAATAAAATTATTAGATGGTTTAATACAACCTAAAAAGGACAGACATACATATAGCTCAAATTTTTGGTTCTCAAAAATTGACCGTGTAAAATAATTTTGCATTAAAAAGGAGACCTATAACAAAAGCCTGTTTCGTCCCTTGTTTGGACAGGCTGGACAAATATGAGGAGAAGTTGGGACTTCTTCAGCAAACGCTTCCCGTCATATTTTTACAACATGCATATTTAAAAAAATTTTTTAATGTTTTGATAAATTATACATTGTATCGTTTGTGAATTTTGTGTGATTTTGTATATCTTTAATATATATTATTTATAAGGGAAGTGTTTTGTTACTTGATCTGGCGGGGTGTCCATGTTTCTTTTTGCCATTTCTCTGTGACATCGTACTATGACTTTAAGTTTATTTAACAATTATTGTTTTTAAGAGGTAGTCAAGAGCACATTATTAACTTAATTTATATAGCGAAACTTTGAATTCTCACATGACCCCACCTGGAAATCGATATAATCCAAAACATTGATAATACAGCTATAATCATTGTTAAGGTCCATCCATCGAAATGGTGGAAGCGAAGTCCAAAACAAAGTTTTTGCTTTGTGGTTTTATATAGAGAATTTATTAAGATTGTTTTGGTTTTAGTAGTACTTTGTATTCTCACATGACCCCACCTGAGAATTGATTTATTCCCCGACTTTAAATACAGTTGTCATGCCATATTGTAAGTTAAGGTCCATCAAAATGGTGGAAGCCCAGTCCAACACAAAGTAAGACATCTTATAGAAAAAACTTTTAGAATTGAGATAGAACAGCTTTGAATTCTCACATGACCCCACCTGGTTTCTGATTTAACCCAGAATTTAAAGAAGTAAAAACTATAAAGTTTCTACTTCCAAAATTTGGTCCATCAGAATAGTGGAAGCCCAGTTCAAGTCAAAGTTGATCTATAAGAGCAACACCCTGAAATCTCACATGACCTCACCTAGAAATTCACTTAATCCAAAATTATACATATGGTAATGTACCCATATTTATAGTTTTAGTCCATCAAAATGTGAAAGCCCAGTCAATAACAAAGTGTTGTTTAGTTTTTATTAGTAGAAATCCGTTTGTTGTGTTACTTTGTGTTCTCACATGACCCCACCTGGAAGTTGATTTATTCCCCAACTTTATATAAAGCTGTACGCCATATTTAAAGTTGAAGTCCATCAAAAGCCCTAAGTTGAAGTCCATTAAGCCGCTAACACGCTAAAACCATTTATTTTGACTAAAAAAGTTATTAAAATGACAATTTATTCATAAAAAAAGCAAACAATTTTAGAACGGAGCTTTGGTGCTCTAAAAACCGGTGTTTCGAGTTTCGCTTCGTTTCAAAATTACTTTTATTATACTTTTACTCTTACTTTTACTTAAAGAAATTGATCTTACTTTTACTTTTGCTGTACTTAAATAAAATTTTGACCATTTTTTACTTTTACTTTACTTAAATTAAAAAATCAAAAATTACTTTTACTCTTACTTTACCTTAATTAAAATTTTTCAAATATTACTTTTTACTTTTACTTAAAATAATCCAAAATCAATACTTTTTACAACACTAATTTATACACGTGGATAACTTTGTGGATATTATGACTAATGGATTTTTAAAAAATATATATTGATTAAAAACACCGTAAACTACCAGACACCAGAACTATAACTATATTTTGACCTATTAACGGTCGAAATTTATGATTTTATTATATTTTTAGTTTTATTGTAGGCTTTATGTGTAGGCTTGCTTATAATACAAATTTTAGCTTCAACTTAAGTGTAGAAATTGCTTTTAATATTTTATAGCTCTATATGTTCCATTGGTTTCCAACATTCCAGAATTATACAAAACTCTTCATCGTGATACATGAGCACTTACGATTGGCATTGGCGACAATTATCTTGACAGCTCGTTTTAGAAAAAGTTATTTCGTTGGAGAAAATTTTTGATTTACTTTATCCTTTATTTACCCTTTACGTTTAATTGATTCTTTCTAATTGCAGCGTGTAACTAAAAACTTCTGGCTATTTGTTAAATACCAGTAGCCCACCACAGTAATAATATGCAGCTGCCATAGTGTTTCATATTACCAAGAATATATAACACAAGAGAATGTTCGACTGTACACTAAATTTTTGACCAAAATTTCGCGAGAAAAGTAGCTCTTTCGAATTCGTGTGCGACTTTTCTCGCAAAAATCCGCCATTTTCTGCTAGTTTTCTCGCGCTGCGATTTTTAACACAGTGTTAGTTTTATTGCAGTTGGGACTGCGGCTTTTTTTGCAGTCCATACTGCTTTATTTGCACTGCGATTCTTTTCGCACTGCAAGTCTGGCTGCACAACAAAAAAAAAAATAAATCCAAAGCGGAGCGAAAATTTTGTGTTTAAATGAGTAAAAGTCGTTTTTTTACCTTAAAATGTTAAAACCTTTTAGTTTTAATAAAATAAAGTAACTCTCCAGCGTTTTAAAATTAAATAAAACAAGTTTCGAAGTGTTTTACTCCATTGAAAATGATTACCAGCGTCTGTATTTTTTTTGTTGTGCAGTTAGACTCGCGTGCTAAATTAATCCCAGTGCGAATAAAGCAGCATAGAGTGCGAAAGAAGTCGCAGTCCCCCACTGCGAGAAAACTAACACTGTGTTAAAAATCGCAGCGCGGAAAAACTTGCAGAAAATGGCGGATTTTTGCGAGAAAAATCGCACAAGAATTTAAAAATGCGACTTTTTTCGCAAAATATTGGTCAAAAGTTTAGTGTACAGTCGGACATTCTCTTGCGTTATATATTCTTGACATTACTGTTGGCGATTTTTATAAAACAATTTATAAAAGTGGTGAAATGGTGTCCGGTAAAAATACCCGCAACAAAAATTTTGCGGAAAGCAGTATTTCTTCAGCATTATTTTCTTAAAAAATTATTAGTATTATGTTTTAGAATATCCAAACGACAAAAAATTCGACGAATTGACAAAAAAACCGGAAACAAATGATGTTGTTTTTTTTTTGTTTATGTGAATGGGATTAAAAAATTATAAAAAATCTAAAAAAAATTATACAAATGGTAAAATAAAAATTTGGTTTCATGAGGGTTTGACCCCCTCACCTCCTTCAAAATGACTACGCCTTAACCGATTGCGCCACGACATCATCTGAAAAACAAGCTAAAAAACATATATACAAACAAATGTTTTGTATTAAATCAAATCTAATTGGTTGATAAAGTGACGTCAGATTCTCGTGATTTGAGTTGTTACTTGATGGGGGCCATTTTTTTATCTAACGAACAACTGTTTCAGCCACGTTGGGTTTACCTTTAGGTAACAAGGTACCTAGTTTTTACCTGGTTATTTTTGGCAAAATTTACCTCTTTCTTAACCTTGTTTGCACTTTTTTTCACTAAAACATTTGCATATTTTACAAAAACGTGACTTTGACAGGAAATTTGTTTGTAAATTTTACAAACTGTTCTGGGAAAATTGAAAAAAATTGTCTCCAAAGGAATGAAACCTCCACATCTGCGTGCGAGTCCCAGACTCTAACCACTAGGCCAAATCTACAACTGGGATACGAGAAAACTAGTTCAAGTCTTGTCTTGTAACCAGCGGCCGTTAAAATTAGCTTTAAATGGTTAAGATTTTCTAATTCCATACTTGTTTAAATTTTATTGTATTTGTTTAACTTTCGTTTAATATATTTAAATCAAAAGTAAACAGTTACCATATTACCACGACCACACAAATATCAAGTAAAAAAAGCAGCGTTACCAATCGATTTTCCGTTACAAGTTTTATCTATGTTCCGAATTTCAAGTCATATAGATTATTCAGTCGAGTTATAATTGTTTTAAATAAAATTTGCATATGACTGAGTTATATTTGTTTTAAATAAAATTTGAACATACGTTCTTATCGACCGCACAATTTGCCAGATCGTAAAATCGTGATTATCAATCGATTTTGCGTTGCCAGTTGTATATATGTTTCAAATTTCAACTTATATAGAGTTAATTCGGCCGAGTTATAATTATTTTAAATAAAATTTGCATATACGTCATGATCGAGACCGCACAATTTGTAGATCACAAAATCGGGATTATCAATCGATTCTGCGTTGTCAGTTGTATATATGTTCCAAATCTCAACTTATATAGAGTTGATTCGGTCGAGTTATTTAAAATCAAAAAAAAGCGTTAGGAAGTTACTCACTTACTCACTTACTTACTTACTGATCTAAAGATAATATCCGGCGGCCACGGCCGCCGGAATGAGGTTTTATAAACAATAGTGTTTTTCGTAAAAATTTACAAACAACATAGTAATTTTTACTAACGCTGATTTATTTGTACATGACTTTTCGCAAATAAAATTAAGAGAGTAATGATAAATGTTATCAGGGTGAAAATAGCTATAGGCAAATAGAATCTAGCTGACCGCGATATTTGCAGTATTGAATCGACTATTTAACAACAAAAAAATTCAAAAATTTTTCACTAAAGCGGGTTAATAACAAAGATTAAAAACTGTATATTTTAATAATTATTTATCAAATTACTTAATTTGGAACCTAAATATATATTTTTAAGGGCTAAAGTTGGTTAATTTATGTATATTTTGTGAAAAGGTGGAATTAAAAAAATTCTGCGTTCTTATTTGTTTTAACTAGCCTTGAAAAATGCTCTAAGAATAGAGCAGGAAAAAGGGGCGATTTTTCCCCGGGCGTATGTTTAGGCAGAAAAGATGTGGACTAGGCTGAGATGGACATTATGTGGACTTAGGAAATTTGCATTTGGTTTGGGCAGCTGCTTACTAAATAAAAATTTCTACTATATGATAATCATTTGTTTATACATTGATCTAATCACACAGCGACAGCACTGTAGCATTTTTTTTAGTTTGATGAAAGGTCAATTTAAAAAATCATACTCACAGCAATCTTTGACAAGCGCGAAATCGCCAATTTTTCAATTAGAAGGTTATATTTGTATGTCTAAGAAACAACTATAAATTTGAAAAAGTGGCGATTTCGCGCTTGTCAAAGATTGGTGTGAGTATGATTTTTTAAATTGACATTTCATCTAATTGGTCCCTTCATGTCTGCACTCTAATTTTCAGCGTCAGCCAGATATAATTCAACCATAGGTGGTAAAGTAACCACTCGTTCTTCGAGAAAATATCACGTAAAGAAAAACACCTGACCTGACGCAACTTAATAATAATTGATTACATCATCTCTGACAACTTTTTTTATTTTTTTATTCTCGCGCGCTCATTTTTTTATTTCTTCCTGACGATGAGCGGTTACGCCCTTAATTTCAGCCTGAAGGATTATAACTTTAGTTATTTTTAACCTAGTTTTATATTTCATCCGATTTAGGATTTACATAGCTGGGTTACCTAGTTCTTGTTCTTAAATATTGTTACCTCTTTCTTACCCATACCAACTAAATCATGGGTGGCGCGAGACCCCGCGGCGCCGTGCCAACCATAATTAGAGAACGTGGGTAAATTTTGAAATTCATGTTCATCTTCTTCTTATTATTATTATTATTGTTCTAACGTTAAATTCTTAAAATCGATATTCCTCCTTCGTTACTGATTGATCAAAAATAAACATGGACTCATTGGAAAGAAGAAAGAATTACGCAACTTTCTTAGGAGCCACTTTTTTCATTTATGTCCTTGTTATCGATTTGATCAAAATAATATATTGAAAAATAGCAAAATAAAAACTTCTAACCGCACAAGAACAGCCTTTTGGCAACAATAAGGATTGTACATAGCAGACAGCAGATAGTTTCTCATAGAAACTGCACAATAACAGGAGACGGCTATGCTCAGTTTCTGTTGGTGGCGGAAACCGCACAGCGTACTCCAACCGCGCGGAAAACCGCGAAAACAATAAAATATTTTTTGTTAATTCTTTATTTACTGATGAAAAAATTAATATAAAGTTTTATTTCAAAAAAAAAAAAATTGCAATTATTGGTAGCGCGGGAAGCCACGCGGCAGTTTAGCCCCACAGCACCGCGCCAACTATAATTAACCAACGTTGGAAAAATTTTGTAATTCATGTTCATCTTCTTCTACTTATTTTTATTACTATGATTCTAACGCTCATATCTTAAAATCGATATTCCTTCATCGTTTATGTGGCTATTTAACCCCGAGGCACCGCACCAAGCATAAGTGGGCAGGGAGGGGGGTTGGGGGGTTATACCCCCAAAACCCGAAATTTCGGATTTTGCTGACATCCCCTCCCCCCTAAATTTTGGGTACCCGGGAACACCCCCCCCGAAATCGCCTGCCGGAGAAAAATTTTTAAGCGTTATAAAGGGACTAAAAAAATTTTCCGCGCTTCGCGCAGAGTCTTTATTACCTTGTTTGTGTCATTACTTCATTTTTTTCCTATTATTCCATAAAAATATATTTAAAAATATATCTATTATTCAATAAAATAAATTTATATATAGTACACCTATGTTATCAGTACTATTTTTGTTAGGGTACTATAAATTTAACCATATTTATAAGCAAAATTTAAAGACATCAGGCAATAAATAGTTTTGGTATATACAATTTATCTCATTGCCATATTAATTTTGAAGATCAAACAAAATTGTATATAAATTATGTAAAAAAAATAAAGTAAAATGTGTGTTTGCGTTGCGCTATCACCAGGGGACGATTTTTAAGCAGGTTTTAGTACACATTTCTAAAAATTTTCGCCTCCGGCGGCTGGGGGACACCCCCCAGACCTCCCAGGCTGGCGCCGCTATGCGGCGGCGCTTCGCGCCGCTTCCATGACACTTTTTCTCCCCTAGACCTCCCCCCCGAAATAAAATCCTGGCTACGCCCATGTATGTACATAATCTTTAATTAAATATAAGATTATGGATTAAAAATTTTGTGATACTTGACTTTATAATCAAGACAATAAAATTTACTATTCTATTATTACTTAATTATAAAAAAACTATGCTTTCTAATCTAATTATAGAGATATAAACACATTATGATTAAAAGAATTAAAAAATCAAATTTATAAGTTGCAATAAGGTTTTATTTTAATTTTACACAGTTTTAAAGCATTTATAAGCTTGTTTTACGTTTTTTTATGCGTTTTAAGCCCATTTTAAGGCAGCGCGGAAATATTGGGTACACCCCTCTCAAAATCTGGGTCTTACCAGACACCCCCCTAAAATTTGATCCCCCCCTTATACCGCCCCCAAAAAAAAAATCCGAGAGGCTGCCCATCTATGGCACCAAGTATAATCAGAGAACGTGGATAAAATAAAATTTGTGATTCATGTTTATTTTCTTCTTCTGTTGATTCTTTATTTTAAAACACAATTGCAATCATTAGTGGTGCTGGAGCGCCGCACAGCAATGTAGCCCTACGGCACTGCGTCAACTATAATCAAAGAACGTCGGTAAGTTTTGTAATTCATGTTTATTTTCTTCTTCTAAATTATTACTTTTTATTTCAAAAATATAATTGCAATCTTTGCTGGTGCGGCGAATTAGCCCAACTCTACCGCTCCGACTATAATTAGAATAGAATAGAATAAAATATTTATTGTTGTAAAGGTCACGTTAAAGAACGTACGTAATTTTTTTAATAAATTTTCATCATCTTCTTCTTTTTATTTCAAAAAAATATAATTGAATTATCGGTGGCACGGGAGCACTACACGGCGATTAAGCCCCATGGTACCGCGCCAACTATAATTAGAGAATTTCGATAAAATTTGTAATTCTTGTCCCTGTTGCTCCTTATGATTAATAGATTTTTTTTCTAAACGCTTATATCTTAAAACCAATATTCTCCCGTTGTTACTGATTTATCAGAAATAAACATGAGCTCTTTGAAACGGGTAAAAAATCGCGCAATATTTTTTTGAGTCACCTTTTTCAGTGTTCAAATTTAAAATTTAAATTGTTGACAACATTATTTTAAATTCATATTAATAATCGAGCACTATTAGAAATTTATATTATTGCATAACAAAGACTCTAGTGTTTTTATATTTAATTTAAAAATTCAATTTATCAATCCTAAATAAAGAATGAAGAATGTCGGTAAAGTTTTTCATATTATAACGTTAACGAAAAATACTTTTTTTATTGGTAATATTCAAACAAATCAAACACATTATTTCTCGGCAACGGATTGATTATAAACATTTGACATTAAGCAGCTAATACTATACTATATAAGGCAGGCGCGTATATAGGATTTCGCCGGGCGGTCTGCCAATGTCTCGGCGGGGAAGCGTCGGCCGGGGGGTTTATGTGTGTTTGCCCCCATGGCTGGCTTCGCCAGCCAAGGGGGGTGGACCGCTCCCCCTAAGTATGGAAACGACCAAACGGGGGGGCGGTCGTCCCCCCGCCGCCCCCCTAAATACGCTACTGAAAGATTACTTTTTTAATTTGATTTAAAAAAGTGGTAGACTAGCCTTGAAAAATGCTCTAAGAATAGAACAGGAAAAAGGGGCGATTTCTCCCCGGGCGTGTGTTTAGACAGAAAAGATGTCGACTATAGTCTGAGATGGACATTATTTGCACCATAAAAAATTTGTATTTGATTTGGCCAGCTGCCTACTGAATAAAAATTTCTACCATACGATAATAATTTCTTTATACGTTGAACTAATTACACATCACTGTTGCATTTTTTTAGTTTGATAAAATTTCAATTGAAAAAATCATACTCACAGCAATCTTTGACAAAAGCGTGGAACGGCCACTTTTTCAATTAGAAAGGTTTTATTCGTATGTGTAAGAAAAAATTATAAAATTTTTAAAAAGTGGCGATTTTCGCGCTTTTCAAAGATTGCTGTGAGTATGATTTTTTCAATTGGCACTTCATCAAACTAAAAAAATACAACAGGTGGCGGTGACTAGTATCAACGTATAAAAGCAACCATCATTTACTTATTTATTTATTAGTTCACTTTACAGTTATCAAACGAACAAAGAAGATACATTATGAAAAAAATAAAAAAGTTGAATAACGTACATAAAAACTAGTGTAACAGCCAGAATACAAAAAAGTTTCTCTAATGTTCACCATAAACAAAGTTAAAATTATTCAAAAAATGGTTGAAAGTTTTTAAAAATTGAACTTTTAATAATTGGTAGATTTGTCGTTTGTTTGCACACCCAAAAATCTGTTGGATAAAACTATATATCATATGGAAACCATTGATATAACCATCTTGGGAAGAAAATTTCTTTAGTGAGCAGCCGCCCAAACGGATTTAATTTCCTATAGTCCACATAATGTCCATCTCAGATGAAGATAAGTTTATCAGGATGAAATAAATCAAGCGGAAGAACGACTCGTTGTTTTAGTAAATATTAGTTCAAGGGAACATGTACGAACTAATAAATAATTGGTTATAATGGTTGTAATCTTTTTTTTTAATTTTTCTTATAACGTGACCTCAGGGATTTATTTGTTTTAAATGGTTACTAAACGGAGTGCATTTTGATGCAGCGTTAATTTCCAGCCATGTTGGAAGACTTTAGTCTTTAGTCCACATGTTTTTCTGTCTAACATATGCTCGAAGAAATTGCCTCTTTTCTCCGGCTCAATCTCGAGTATAATTTCTAGCTGACCGCTATATTTGCAGTATTGAATCGATTATTTAACAATAAAAACATTCCAAATTTTTGACGAAAGCGGGTTAACTAAAAATATTAAAATTGTATTTTGAATAATTATTTATCAAATTACTTAATTTGGAACCTAAATGCAAATTTTTTAAGGGCTAAATTTGGTTAATTTATGTATATTTTGTGAAAAGGTGGAATTAAAAAAATTCTGCGTTATTATTTGTTTTAACTAGCCTTGAAAAATGCACTAAGAATAGAGCAGGAAAAAGGGGCGATTTTTCCCCGGGCGTATGTTTAGACAGAAAAGATGTGGACTAAAATGAGATGGACATTATGTGGACTATAGAAAATTTGCATTTGGTTTGGGCAGCTGCTCACTAAATAAAAATTTCCACCATATGATAATGATTTGTTTATACATTGATCTAATCACACAGCACTGTCTATTTTTTTAGTTTGATGAAATGTTATTTAAAAAATCATAATTCAAGCATAATCTTTGACAAGCGCGAATCGCCACTTTTTCAATTAGAAGGTTTTATTTCGCATGAAGGATAAACAACTATAAATTTGAAAAAGTGGCGATTTCGCGCTTGTCAAAGATTGCTGTGAGTATGATTTTTTAAATTGACATTTCATCAAACTAAAAAAAAGAGTTTCATCTTAGAGCATTTTTCAAGGCTAGTCTACCACTTTTTTGAATTAAATTAAAAAATAGCCTAATAAACTATAGTTTTAGCTGCGCAATGACATATGTTTAAAATCATTCCGTTGCCGAGATATAATTTTTTAAATAAAAAATAATAAGAAGAAGAAGATGAATTTAAATTACAAAATTTACCCACGTTGCAGTTGCGCTCCAGACAAAGTTTACCTACGTTTTCTAAATATAGTTGGCGCGATGCCGTGCGCCAATGATTGCAATTATAATTTTAAGAAAAATAATAATAATACAATAAAGATAATGAACATGAATTAGTAAAATCATACCACGTTTAAGAATAGTTGCGATGGTTGTGGGTTAATTGTGGCAGCGTGGCACTCCGGTATGATTATGATTAAATTATTACCAGCGTGTGGCGCTCGTTTTTGCCGTTTTCCGCGCGGTTGAAGCAGATGGCGAGGAACGGTTTGTTTTTGCGCTCAACCAAACCGGTCTGCTTTTTTTGTGCGGTTCAATGAGGGGATGTTGGTTGCCTGCTCTGTACAATCTTTATTGTTGCAAAAAGGCTGTTATTGTGGGGTTGGGAGTTTTTATTTGTCTATTTTTCAAATTTTTTATTTTGATCAATAGTAATAATAATAATAAAAAGAATAATAATGTTTAATTTTAAAATTCACCCACGCCCCCCCAATAATGGCGTTGCGCGGCGCCACGGGCGCAGCCCGTGGTGCTCCCGCGCCACCCATGAAAAAAAAACATCATTACCGGCACAATTCTAATTGGTCCCTCTATGTTAGTGATTGACCGGGAGACCATCGCTGATGCCTGTTGGGGCCGGGGCCGGGGTAAAGAAATTTTAATTCGTCGGGGCCGGCTGGCTGGCTGGGTAGCAAATTTTGCCCCGGCCAGGGCCGGGGCCGGGGGTAGGCTAGAAATTTAGAACAATTTGGCAATAACTTTGTTGTTTTTTTAAAAATTCTAATTTTTTACTGTATTCTAAGAGAATTTGAGACTCATTTTACAACAAGCCCATAGGAAATCTTTTTGTTCTCTAAACCATTAAATTTTACTAAATTAATTTAAAGTATTCGGTAAAAAATCCGAGAAAGAGTAAAAGAAGCAAAGTGAGATTTAAGCTGTTGGCATTTATTTAGCTGCAAATCCGAGAAACGATTATGTCACCGCTGCTCCAATGTTGGAAATTTAGTCAACGATCGTCGAGAGCCACATAGTTTTCATAACTGCAGTATTACGATATCTTTTTGCAGATTCTGGAGTGGTTTTCGTACGAAATCTAAATGCTCAAAGTCGAGTAAAAGGAAGAATAAAAAATTCGTTATTTAAATAAAAGTAAATGTAACTTTTTAGATAGTAGAAGATACATTTTAATGTAAAACATATTAAGAAAATATATTCAAGTTTAAGCAGATTATATTAAATTTATGACCCATTTTTATAACTTTTAAACAACGCTCTACATAAGTAACAGGAGTTAAGTATTTTTATACGGGAGAATGTTTTTTTATTAAAAAACCAAATGTGCTTAAAGTAACCAAAATCAAAAATCCGATAATTATATAAAAAATTATTCGACAGCGAAGTTTGTTCATATTAATATAAATAAAATATCTTGATACCGTAAATGTAACTCTTAATTTAAAAATCGCTACTTTCAACAACACGATTCCAAAGAACATTTTTTTTAAAATTTCTACTTACATGCCTTATTTAAGATTCTTCGTTTATAACATAATATAGGGGTTAAAACGCACCTTTTTATTTTTCTAAATTGTTAGAACATTTTAAAACTTTAATTACTACTTTTTGATGAAATACTTCTTGAATTTAAAATAATAAGACTGAAATTATTTGCGAACAAGCGACTGCTCCTTCATAGCTTGTTCAAGCTTAGTTTTAGTCGTTTTTATTCGCTAATGTTGAACTAAAAATCATAAATCAGATGACAGCTAACTTTTGCAATGAAAATTGTTTTTTGGGATTTTGGCACTACTTTTTGGTAATTTCTGGAGATTTATTAAAACAACATGCCGAGAAAACTTCCAATTATAAATTAAATTCTTAATCAAATTCTGATAAACAATGCAATATTTAAATGCATGCGACCTTTTTGCATATAGCAATACGTAATGCGTCACA
>JASAMX010030586.1:0-49117 GCA_030248175.1 Microlaimidae sp. YZB2_3 | reverse complement strand
CCCTTATTTACAAAAGGATATAAACATTTTGGAAAAAGTGCAACAAAATTTCACTAGACGTTTGTTTTATAAATGCAAGTTGTTACCTGTTGGTTGACTGAATTACCTAGGTTTAGAAAGATTAAAGGATCGAAGAGAAAAAAATTGATTTATATGAGTGCTTTAAAATTATACATTGCTTAAACAATTTGCAAGCCAATGATTTTTTTAAGTTTAACCTGCAGCCCACCCGTGGTCATCCATTTAAATTGGCAATGGAAGACTGCCGATTAATGCAAGGAAATTTTCTTTTGCAAATAGGGTTGTTACACCTTGGAACAATCTACTCCCATCTCAAGTAACTGTCGATTCTTTGGATGCATTCAAGAAAAGTTTTAAAACTGACTTAAATAAGCGCTCTTTTTGAGCTTTTAAAGTCATATCAGATAGCTATGTTCATTGATAATTAGTTACAATTGTGATTCATATTGGCGGCAATTAAGTCACAGATTTGATGTTGTTGATGAAAAAAAAATAGAAAAAGAGAAAAAAAACACAATGAAATGATGAAAACAGAAGAATTAAACTATGCATAAACTATGCTTAGTATAATATTAATTCTGTTATCTGATCATTAATAATAAAAAAAAATTATTTTCTGCCATTCACTTTACAACAATGCCATAGGGAATCTACCTATTGAAATTATTAAATTTTACTTAAATTAATTTAAATATTTGCTGTGGAAAATCCGAGTAAGAGTAAAATTAAAAGTATTTGAAATTTTAAGAGTCGATTAAGAGTACAAATAATAAAAGTAATTGAAATTTCAAAAATCGAGGAAAAGCATAAAAAGTAACCTAAAATCCGTTAATTATATTACTTTAAGTAAAAGTAAAAGTAACGTTTTACAACACAAATCGAAGCTGACAAGAAATTTAAAAGAATTCTTGTTCTTGTTGGGATAAACAATCCTGAATATTCAACCGGAAATTTAAAAAGAGCTAAAAAAAAAGAACCAAAATTGTTATGTTATTTTAATTTTATGTTTATTTTACATGAAATTAGGTTTCAAAAATCCCTACGCTTACCTTTGAGCATTGCGTACGCGACGAACAGCCCGGAAACCACCAGCAAGGCCGCGATCCACACCAGCCATACCAACCCGCTAAAGGCGCTGAGGACTCCGATGTGTATAGAGTTGTGGGGCAGGGGGTTGATGATAAACCCGGCCAGAAGACGGGCCGTGTTCGGCATTATATAGTCAACGACCATCGCCCTACTTTCCAACACGTCCGCCACCCAAAGGGATCCCGGTAAAGACGAATTTACATTACACCAACTGACTTAAATTCGGCCAAGCCTTAATTTCGGCCACTTGCTGTTTTGCGAATAGTAATAAAATAAACTGCGTTTGGCTAGATTAATGAAATAATATCTATCCAGCCATACGCAGTTAACTTTAGAAATTTACGCATGAGAAAAATAACAACCGTTGGCAAAATTAAGAACTGGGCGCGCATTCTGACGCGCGGTTAAAAGTTACCCCGGGTTAACTTTTTTTTACGTACTTAAGGATGCGAGTGAAAAATCAATTTTACCTAGGTAAATGTCGGGTTAAATTTTTTCTAATGTTTTAAGAATAAGAATTTATCCAACTCGAGCGAGAGGTGGTTAAATATTTTCTCCAATAGGATTAATTTAATAAAAAATAAAATTTAATAAAAAATAAAATACGCGCATTGATTAAATTTTTTATTTGACGCGAGGTGGTTTTGCAGCGCGAGAAAAAAAATTCATTGCAATCATTTTCTATCCCATATGCGGCAGGTTTATTTATTTACAATATATATTTATAATATATATATATATAAAATAAATAACATAAATATATATATATATATATATATATATATATATATATATATATATATATATATATATATATATATATATATAAAAAATAGGTTGGAGGGGGAAACATTTTTTTCGACAGGATTGTATACAAGTAGAAACAGTTAGAAACGCGAGGAAACAATTTATTATGGAGAATCACGACGGTTAATTCAATGTACACAAAGGTCTCCATAAGATTTAAAAATAATTTGTATATGACGTTATTAACAAAAAATAACACGATCATAATACAACGAAAACAACATAAACATAAAATAATTTTTATAGACAAACAGCTGGTTGTATATATTTTTTTCTTCCTTATTTTTTCTGGTTGTATACTAATTATTTTCAAATCTTTTTGAGACCTTTGTGTACATTGAATTAACCGTCGTGATTCTTCATTCATATATAGTAAAGAAAGAAAACAAAAAAACGTTTGAAATAGCGCACTTTTATGGATTTTAAATTTTAAATTTTAAATAAATAAATTATAGTAATTTTTTATTAGTAATGTGCCTAACTTAGCAATATTATCATCCAGAGTTTAGTAAATTTTAAACGCCGCAAGATCAGCTCTTTAAAATAAGCAATTTGAAGCTTTTTTAAGTTTATAATATGTTTTAAACTATTTTATTTGCATTTTAGAGCTAGTTTTTATCATTTTTAATATATTTTTAAAAAAATATTACGAAAAAATAATCTGAATTATTTATAAAATTACTAAAAATATAGGGCGGAAAGCTTGTACGGGTCTACAAAAATATCACTAATTGATATAAAGTTTTAATTTTAACATAAAGAAACAGCCGGACACTACTAAAATAAACTTTATTTAGTTTATTTAAAATCGCAACGAATCGTTTTTACCGGGATAATGTCGATTTTTTTGGCGTTTAACAGTTGGATTCCGGTGGAATGATTGTCGCCTTTCACGTAATCACCTGATGCAGCGTGACGTTAAAATGAATATTGTCTTAATTGACCAAAGTCACATAAGGAATGATTTCCATACGATAAGGTTTAATTTGCATAACAATAGTTGGCGCGCCGCTGATTGGCTGTTCCGAATAATGTTCAGTTCAGTAAAAGTGCGTTTAGTAGTTTTTGCGCGGTTTTCCAACAAAAAATTAAGGTGATTCGACAGTTGCAAACGCAGCCTTCACACTTGAATATCTCTTATATGACTTTGGTCCATTTTATAAACGTATGCTAAATTTTAATTTAAACCAGTTTAAACCGGTAGAAATTTTTTACCACGCTCATTTAGAATGGCTTTATTTGCTTTTGGAGAAAAGCGCTCAATCGCACTGGAACTAAATGCGGTCCACGTTTTGGTCCGATATTTAACATCATGGCACTTTAAGCACGTTTTAATTAAGTTTTTTAAAGAATTTTTATTTAAAATTTCTTTTTTATTTAAAAACACGACATGTTTGGTTTTAAAATTACAGTTTTGGTTGATTTTGGTGGATAAAAATTTATTAAACGAGTTCCTAAGCGAGGACTGAATCTCGGCCCACTTACAACTCTGGCACAAACGGGCAGCCGGATAGACTTCTATTAAAAACACAACGTGGATAATTTATTAAAGTATTATTTAAATATTAGTTTATTAAAAACGAGATTCAATTTTTTTTAAATGTTTTGTTACAATATCATGCTAAGTGGGGTGACCTAATGGACACAGGCCCTGTGCCAGGGGGCCAGGGGGGCCATGCCCCCCTTTTTGGGTTGGTCGGGGTAAAAATTTAGGAAGGGCGAGGTGGATCCAGGGGTGGGGGAAGTAAAAGGGAAGGTAACTCCATCATGACCCCTGCTTCTCCCCACCTCCTTTCTTGGGGTATGCTAAAAATGAATTCTGCCTTCTTACCTGCCTTGAATTTAATGTAAATAGGTATTTTTAAGCCCCATTTTTACTTATTTTTAATTCTAAATTAAAAAATTTCGCCTTCGGCGACTGGAGAAACGCCCCCAGGCCCCCCTGCGGACGCTTTTCGTCTGCCTGGTGCCGCTGCGGGGCGCAAAATGCAGCGCTTTGCGCCGTCTTTATCTACTGTTTTTATCTTTTCACAGTCTGGCCCCCTCCTTTCGAAAATTCTGGCACAGGCCCTGAATGGACGTGTGAGAAAACTACGCTCCTTACATAAATGGCGTACATAGTATAATTGTAGTAGGTAGTATAATTAGAAGTAATACAATTAAAAAATAATATCGTATGTATACAATAAGAGTAAACCATTTTCGAAAGTTTCATGATGCTATATAAGGGTTTTAAATGGATGTCATGATCCTGGACAACGCGTTCATATGCAAATTAAAGTCACGCAAAAAACTCACCTTCTGTTCCAGTTCCAATTACCCCATGGGTTACAAGGTCAATTGTAACAGTATCATTTAATAGCGGTTGTATGGAATAAAGTATACGTATTGCATACTCGAAAGCGTAACCCGTGTAGAAATTTACTGATTTTTTGTGAACGCATTCTATTCTGCGGTCCTCGCGGTCGCAAGATGAGATCACGTAATTAATAACTTCAGTATAATACCACGGCTGAGCGTTCTCCAAAATTCCAATTTTAAACTTCATGGGAAATTAATATTGTCGATATTAATAAAACCATTAGCCCATTTCTAAATAAATTAAGAAAAATACATAATAACGTTGTATCATTTAAGAAATCAGGAAGTATGGGCAAAAAAGCGCGCACTATATAAAAGCGATCGAAAACTTTTATGACCTATTCTAACACGTTTATAAAAAAATCAATGTTTCAAAAAACGTATTTATTTGAACAGTTTATAATAATAGCCTTAAAAAATGCTGTAAGAATAGAGCAGGAAACACGGGCGATTTTTCCTCGGGCGTATGTAGACTAGTCCACATCTTTTCTGTTTAAAGAGAAAATCCTTTAAAGTAATATTTAATTCTTTAAAGTCGTGATACAAAATTAAGAGCCGCTAACTTTTTTTAAAATTTTTTTAAAGCAACTATCAAATTAAAGATTCTGTCAGCTTAATTTTAAATTAAACTTTTTAACTTCAATTTTATAAAATAATAATTAGATTTCTTGCTTCTGGCTACCATTATAATAACTAAAAAATCGTGTTTACGGAAAAAGTGCATGTTTTTTAAATAAAACCTAAATTTAAAAATTAGCATAAGTTTGTTAGCTTACTATATTTACAGACTTGCCATACTAGATTTGCAAGGATTCATTTTTTAACCGGTTGTTGCTGAAAAATAAAAAAATATTGCCAATAACAATATAATATTTAATAACATATAATAAATAAAAAATTCTACAAAAATAATTTAAATAACATAACGCTACCTTGGGTTTTATTTGTAACAAAATCTAAATTAATAATAACTTCGCAATCATTAATAGTTCCATAATAACTGATGGAAGAAACTTATATGGTAGTTTTTTCTGCTTAGATTATATTGATTGTTTTAATTATTTAAAATTAAAATGAAACTTAATACATTTTAAAAAATTTGCGTAAATAAATTATAAAATGAAAACCATTACATTGATTAATAAGTAACTAAAAATAAACCAACGTGGCTGCAACAGTTGTTCGTTAGATTAAAAAAATGCCCCCCCCATTAATTCAACATTCAAATCACGTGAATCTGACTTCTCTTTATCAGCCAATGAAATTCGATTTAATATCGAGTATTTGTTGGATAAAGTTACGTCAGATTCTCGTGATTTGAAGGGTTACTTAATGGAGGACATTTTTTAATCCAAAGAACAACTGTTGCAGCCAAATTGGGTTTACCTTTAAATACTTAATAGTTAAAATACTATATGCTCCTTTGACTGTGAAGCAAGAACTTAGCAAGAACTTACTAAAGCATGTAATAAACGGACTTTAACAGGTGAGTAACTTTTATTTCACTATCTTAATAAATTTAGATTTTACCAAATTATGCTAATTTCGGCAGGTCACTGCAAACTTGAATGACTAAAGATAAACCCAACGTGGCTGCAACAGTTGTTCGTTGGATTAAGAAATGCCCCATTAAGTAACCATTCAAATCACGAAAATCTGACGTCACTTTATCAGCCAATTAGTTTTTGATTTAATACGGAGTATTTGTTTGATGAAGTGACGACAGATTCTTGAGTGGTTATTTAATGGGGGGCATTTTTTAATCTAACGAACAACTGTTGCAGCCACGTTGGGTTTACCTTTAGTTGCAAATTTAATTGAATAAATTTATGTATATTTTTGTTTATATACATATATTTTTATAATCTTATTTTTCTGAAATGATTAATGCTATACTTTAATGTTTATTATAATTCTTTGTTTATTTTTTAAAAGCGTCACAATAGGAGTCACGATAGTCAAAACCCTCGCATTTAAACGGAAATTGTTCGATCTTAATATTCTTTACAGAGTTATGACGTTATAGAATCTTTTTTAGCCAATTAGTGCCTATAAAAAGGAGATCTTTCATCCATTGGAGATTAATTTTTGCCTAAGCACTAATTAGTGATTCTATTAGCTCCTCCCACAACCATTCCCACAGAGCAAAACATATATAACGTGATCACGATACTATACATTTTAAGGGTCCTTAAAATCCTGACGTGTCGCATTCTGACGCAACACTTGTGTTTACCCAGATAAATCCATTCCAATGAAAATAAAAAAATTAATATATATTGTGAATTAAAGGTGCAGTATACTAATTCATGTATATTAATATCAAAAATATATAATAAAGGAAAAATAGACACTTAGAACAAACTGCTTGTAAAAAAAGGTCCCATTTAAATGGGACCTGGTCCCATTTAAATGGAACTTTTCGATTTTGGTCCCATTTAAATGGGATCCCATTTAAATGGGATCCTATTTAAATGGGACCTAATTAAATGGGATCCCATTTAAATGGGATCCCATATAAATAGGTCCAATTTAAATGGGATCCCATTTAAATGGGATCCCATTTAAATGGGATCCCATTTAATTAGGTCCCATTTAAATAGGATCCCATTTAAATGGGATCCCATTTAAATGGGATCCCATTTAAATAAGTCCCATTTAAATAAGTCCCATTTAAATGGGACCTATTTAAATGGGACCAAAATCTAAAGGTCCCATTTAAATGAGACCAGGTCCAATTTAAATGGGACCGTTTTTTCCAAGCAGTTTGTTCTAAGTGTCTCATTTTTCTTTTATTATATATTTTTGTTAATATTAATAATTTATGTATATTAATATTAATATTAATAATCAGTATACTAATTTATTTTGCATTTTAATTAATATTAATCGATGTATTAGGTCATATTGAGAAAAAAAAATTGTATTACATCAAAAATTAATTCCCAGCGGTTAACGAGTTATTAACAAGAATATTACTTAGTTATTTCCAATGTTGTTTTTATAAACCATTTTTTATAAGAAAACATTTTTATTGGACAGATATTAATTAAACTTAATAGAAATTATGCTAGAATACCAAAAAGCTTTAGTTTTAAATTTGGTTAGTACTGTCATTTTCAAAAAAAAAAATTAATTTGTGTTTTATAGTTGGTGTGTTTTTTGGTGTGTTTTTGTTTGCTGATATTCTCGTATTATTTGTTAGCTATTTAAAATTATACTTTTAAAAAAGTGAACTGCCTATAAAAAAGACATTTCACTTCATTAAGTTTTACCTTTTGCAATTATAAATATCTTCTAAAACACATCATAAACCAAACACCAAACATTATTTTTGGAATATGATATTTTTAAAATGGCATTATTTATCTAATACTTTTTGTAATTGAACCAAAATTAAAATTTAAGCTTTTTGGTACCTTAGAATGAATTCTATAAAGCTTTGTTAATATCCGTTTAGTAGAAATGTTTTGTTTTGAAAAATGGTGTATAAAAAACACATTGGAAATAACCAAGCGGTATTATTGTTAATAATTTGTTAACCGTTGAGAATTAATTTTTGGTGTAATACAGTTTTTTCTCAGTGTGAGCTGATACATCGATTAGTATTAATTAAACAGCAATAAAAATACACCATGATTTAGTATACTGCACCTTTAACCACACTGCCGCATATGGGAGCGAAAATTAATGCAATTAATGCAATTTTTCATTTTTTCTTGCACCGCAAAACCACCTCACGCAAAATAAAAAATCCCAGTCAATGCTTGTATTTTATTTTTTATTAAATTAATCCTACTGCAGAAAATATTTATCCACCTCTCGAGTTGAATAAATTCTTATCTTTAAAACAATAGAAAAAATTTATATCAGTTTTAACCTGGATAAAATTAATTTTTCTCTCGCATCTTTAAGCACTAAAAAAGGATTTTAGGACACGAGTGTACTGGACATAAGGGTACTGGACACGAGGGTACTGGACACGAGTGTACTGGACACGAGGGTACTGTGCTAAGAAAAAATACGTTTGCCACAAATATGTAAATTTTTTAGACTGAATGAGCTGAATTAAATTTTAATCGTTTGAACGCGTAGACAATTAAACGATACATAAGTCGTTTAGTTTTTAATTATGAATAACATTTTTTCTCGCTTAAATATAATGCAATTTAATAATTAAACAACTACGTAAATTGTTTAAAAACATCATACTAAAACACAAAATGTTTTAAAGATTATTTTAAACACAATTTATACCAAGGTTTTTTAATAAAAACAATGATAATGTTTGAAGCTATCTCCGAATCTCTGAAGCTTTAAAACTCTGACTTTAAAAAAAACTAAAGAATTGATATTAAACAATCATGAGTGGAATAAGAACGCCAAGAAGTTATTTAATTACTGTTTTTTTTTTCTAAAACATAAACTCGTACAAAAATACAAAGCGAATCGCAGTTTTTTTGCTGTAATTTTTATATTTAGACTCTTTTCATCGACTCTTGATTAAAATAATTGAGTTTTTTTTGATAGAATCTTTGGAAAAATAAGTTCTGCAAAAATAAATTTCAGCTGTAGAAATGTAAAAAAATAACTTCTTGCCTTTTTTATTCCACTCTAGCTTAAGGAATTCAGTTTAACACATGTTGATCATTTAAAACAAGGCAAACAAAATGTGCTTTTAAAACCCAAAAACAAACAATTGTTAGATTTTTCATGTATAATATTTTATGCATTTAAATCTAAGTATAGAGTCGTAAGTAAAATAATCCAACGAAGGATCTTTGGGAGTCTTTAAAACCTATTGCACGGTAAACTTTATTGTCCTTCAAAACCTATTGCACGGTAAACTTTATTGTCCTTAAGCCTATTCTTTTTGCCTTTGTTTATTTCCCTTTTTTTTTATTTAAAAGGTACAATTCAGTGCGGTATTAACTTGCTTATGTATGTTTCCTGTTTTTCAACGAAATAAATATAATAATAATAATAATAATAAATAAACAAAACCCAAAAATTGAGCTAAACTTTATCATAATATTTCAATAATAGTATGCTCTTTATTTAAAAAATACTGAATAATTTTTAGTGTTAAAAAAGGCAAGCAATTTTTTTTCGGAAAATATTTTACTAAAATGTTTTAAAAGGTTATTAATAGCAGAATTATTTGCACTTATTTTTGCAGTTATTTTTCCCCAAGGCATTATTAAGACATCATTTTTTTCACACACACAACGAAAAATAACCACAAAAATATTTTAACAACACAATCAAATCATAACAGCAACCAAATTTTTATTATTTTTCAAATCGTTTCATAGATTTTCAGCATTTTTAAAGCTAGTTATTATATTATTATTATGATCGAAAATGTTTTAATGTTATGAAATTATTATTTTTGTTTTATGTCTTCTCAATAATTTTATTTTCATAATTCTACCTCTTATAAGTTAGTCAAACAAACTAAATGATATTTAAGTAAAACAAACTATTGTTATGCAATAATTTTATCCCGTTTTATGCGGAAAGGTTATGTTTTTGCTCTCAGTACCTTCGTGTCCCCTTGCATAATGAATCGATTTTGCTGCGAGGTTGTGGTGAACGCAGTTTTTTTAAATCCAGTACCTTCGTGTCCAGTACCCTCGTGTCCAGTACCCTCATGTCCAGTACCCTCGTGTCCCATTCCCCAAAAAATACACCAAACGCGAACAGCTTTCTGTAATTTTGCGAGGCTGACAAGACTTGGCATCAGTATTATTCAATTTCATACGAAAGAGTTTTATTGAGCGGCCAGAAGATTTAGAAGCAATTTTTGAATTTATTATTTTAATCAATAAATCGATAACAAGGGCCTAAATAAAAAAGTAGCTTCTAAGAAAATTGTCCAATTCTTTGCGCTTTCTAACTAGTCCAATTATCCAAAGTTTTGATCAATAAGTATCGAAGGATAAATATCAATTTTAAGATATCAGCATAAGAATAATAATATAAAAAGAAGCCACTGAATCCCAAAATTTACCCACGTTCTCGAATAAAATTGTTAAATATTGTGAAATAAAATTTCACAATATTTCTCGCTCCGTGCTGCGAGACCAAATCATTTTGCGTTTGACTTTAAATTTTTAATAGTGGACATAAACAATAGTTTTTAGCAGTGTCCTTCTATTTTATTCTAGAAAACGAGTTGTTAATACTTAATTTTTAAAATATAAACGAACATTAAGACCAAAAGTTATTTAGCATAAGCTTCTAGCCATAGGATTTTATGTTTTTGTTTAGGTGTATTTTGATTGTTTGGTTTTACAGTCGATTTCTACCAAAAACCTGCTGGGAAATTTACTGACTGTAAAGGTCCAATAGTATTTGAAGCTTATTTTTTTCTTTTTATATTAAGCTTGCTTATCAATAGACTATTTCGACATAAGGCGTTTTACACAGTAAAATTCCAATACACATTAGGCCGAAAGTTGAATTTAAAATAATATATAAATGAAAACTTCTATTAATTTTTGCAGTGTAAAATTAACTTGTAAACACTAAAGAAAAAATATAAATTTGATTGGATTTGTAATAATGTAGTTATTAATGTTTAATTTCGTAAAAACGCGAACATAAAAAATAAAATTACGAAAGTAGGATTTTACTCGATAATCAAGGTCGGGAGTTCGAATCCCAATGAACTTCTTTTTTCATTTTTTGTACCGGGACGTATAATTTATATTTAGTTTTTTTAGTGGTAGATAGAATATAGCTGCATAATACTTACTTGGTGTTTTTTTTTTGGAAAAATTATTTTCCGGAAGATTATTTACATATAAAATCCACTACAATAATGAAAAACAATATTTCGTGGAAGATTTTTAAATGAAAAATCAACCATACTATTATATTAAAAGAAATTAAACAATAGACTCCAAGAAGCTTTTTACATTACAGACTTTGCTTTTAATTTTTTGTGTCTATAGCAAAATATCTACATCAAAAATTTAGTATCTACATCAATCACTAGCAGATCTATTTTCTTTCTTATTTTATTAATACCAATCATTAATCAATTAATTGATTTTTTTAAAATATCTAAAAAGATATGTTTTTTTTATTAAATTCAATTTTAATAAGTTTAAATGAAATTTTGATAAGTTTAATATTCCGGTACAAAAAATGGAAACGGAACTTCATTGGGGTTCGAAATCCCGACCTTGTAGTCAAAAGCCGACCGCCTCGAACCACTAGACCATCTGACGAAATGAAGTAAAATCCTTCTTATATATTCGGTGCTCGGTATGATCGTAATTTTATTTTTTATGTTCGCATTTTTACCAAATTAAAAATTAATAACTACATTATTACAAATCCAATCAAATTTATATTTTGCCTTTAGTGTTTACACGTTATTTTACACTGCAAAATTAATAGAAGTTTTCATTTAAATATTATTTTAATTTCAACTTTCGGCCTAATGTGTATCGGAATTTTACTGTGTAAAACGCCTTATGTCGAAATAGTCTATTGTGGGAAAAAGTCAAAAACCCAAAATTTGAATCTAACTTATGTACCTAAAAAACTCCCAACTTACTTTATTTGCACTTTTTAAGTGCGCGTGTCATTGGTTTTAGGCAAACTATCAAAAGAATGCACAATCTTAATCCTTCAAGCACTTGGAGTCATATTAATTCGTGTGTGGCCAGACAAATATTGACACAAAAACTCACACGGTCAGGAAAGGACTGATTTTGGCAATCTGTTGACAAAAATTTTTTATAACTTTAACTTTTGTTTTCGCTTGTTGTGGCAGGTATAGTTCGTAAGGACTAGAGTACTTTTAGTAAAACTCTCTTTAAAAAAAGACTGTAACTACAGTAACTTTCTTGCCACCGAATTAATAGGTCTCCGTATGACTCACAATACTCTCACAGTACTCTCATGGTACTTACGCAATGTGCCTATATCAAAAATTTATAACATAAAAATAAAAGAAAAAATTATATTTCTAAGACACATTGGCTGCCCTACTAGAGGACATCCTAATTGACCAAAGTCACATGGGATTAATTTGTATGCAACAGGATTAAAATTGCAATACATTGTTGGAAATTTAAGTTCAGTGGTTTTCATCGTTCAAAAAATGAATCATGGTACATAACAAGTGTACCATGATTGTACTGAACTCAAAATTTTAAAGGATGTATTGCAAATTTAATCTTGTTGTATACAAATTATTCCTTATGTGACTTTGGTCGATTATGACCCTCAAAAGTAAACTATTCTGTTATATTTTTTTGTATAAATTGTGATTATATTTAAATTTTAATACAAAATTTGAAATATTGTAAATAAAAAAAACTAAAAAGTGTTTATTTATTTATTTTTACAAAACTAATAATTTAAGAAATAATTTTAAATATAATAATTCATGAAGTGTCTTTTTAGTGGCTCTAATTAGGAGGTATGTACCTTGATTAGTGTAGGCTCTATTAAGATCAATTACTCGCTTCAAATATAGCCACCTTTTCAGAAAAAAAGGCCTTAATTAGATGATTGGAGTGCACTAATTAACTAGGGCGTGCTTTAATTAGGGCAATAAATGTAAGCACTCAATACGAAGCGCAATATTGCTGTAATATTCCCACGTACCCCCGCAGTATTTTTGCAATTCTTCTTGATATTGCCACATTATCTTGTCGGTACTGCCACAGTATTTCCGCAGTACTCTCTCAGCATTTTAATAAAAAAGTATTAAACTACACCAAATAATAAGTTTCGGTTTATTATAATAAAAAAAATTTATTTTTATTCTATCTATTTAAAATATTTATTTACTATCATTAGTTATTTTTAACAATAAAAACATTCGTTAAAAAATAATCCATGGTTACTGTTTTATAGCATTCTTTTCAGATCTCTTTATAAAATAATCATGTTGGATTTACTATTATTTTTGGTTTCTTTGGGTGCTGCATATTTTTGGTGGTGAGTAATTTATTATTTTTCTAAACGTAGGAAGCTAACGCCATTTAGTGGAAGCTTACGCCTTGACTAAATTTCCAGTTTTGTTTTTTCTATATCGTTTGTTGCACACTCGAGCACAATGTGATAAGTGGAAAACGCTTTATGTTAAGTTTTAATCACTATAAGGCGATTAAAACTAAGTATTAAGCATGCGGCCCCTGTATATATAAATAAAACCCTAATCCTAAAAGGTTTGCGGCCCGCTATTTTTTTGTTTTGATACTTTTACCAAAAATATCTAATATTTTTGCTTCTACAGGTCATGTTTAGTAAATTTCATATTATAATATTATAGGAAGAGAAAACAACAATTCGCCTTGAGAAGTAAACTTGGATTAAAAGGCCCTGCTACCAATTTTGTATTTGGGAATCTTTTGGAATTAGCAAAATATGATAAAGAAGTAAACATTTTGTGGTGCAACATCGATACGGGGTAATTTAGCTTCACACCGCAACCGGAAGTAAAATTAGAAAACAAATTTAGATTATTCTTTATTATTATTATTATTATTATTATTATTATTATTATTATTATTATTATTATTATTATTATTATTATTATTATTATTATTATTATTATTATTATTATTATTATTATTATTATTATTATTATTATTATTATTATTATTATTATTATTATTATTATTATTATTATTATTATTATTATTATAATTATTATTATGATTATTATTATTATTATTATTATTATTATTATCATTATTATTATTATCATCAGTATTATTATCATTATTATTATTAATAATAATAATAATATTATTATTATTATTATTATTATTATTATTATTATTATTATTATTATTATTATTATTATTATTATTATTATTATTATTATTATTATTATTATTATTATTATTATTATTATTATTATTATTATTATTATTATTATTATTATTATTATTATTATTATTATTATTATTATTATTATTGTTATTATTATTACTAGTATTATTATTATTTATATTATTATTATTATTATTATTATTATTATTATTATTATTATTATTATTATTATTATTATTATTATTATTATTATTATTATTATTATTATTATTATTATTATTATTATTATTATTATTATTATTATTATTATTATTATTATTATTATTATTATTATTATTATTAATATTTTAACGCTCCTATCTTAATTCACCTTTGTGATCACTTTTTAACTGCAGGGAAAGCTTCGTACCTCCACGGTAAAATTTCCGTCCCACGGTATCCGCGGGTTTTAGTATCCTCGTCTGACCATTGTGGTGTGTAAACTTCAGGGTGATTAACTTTATGTATCACCTAGGTCATACCTAGGTGGTACGAAATACTGTGTACGCATGTTTAGAACATGTATAATTGCTACCGTACAAGGTTTAACCAATTCAATTTACTTGATCACTGATCAGTGAGATATTTAGGTTATTTTTATGTGTTATTATCGTTAAATTGATATCTATATTCTACTGTTTAGATTTTGTTTAATTTTAACGAAACAATCTGACAGCAAAATGTTTTAGCACAACTCAAAGTCGTTTCCGTTGTTGGCCGAATGGTTAAAAAAATATGGAGACAATTATGGGTGTGTCAATCTTTTTAGTGTCTATCCTAATAAAATTATATTGAAAACTATAAACTTGTAATTTATCAAGAGACTACTTTAACATTATGCATCTGTTTTCATATTATTACCCATAATCATTTCTTTACCGCCAGATCGAAAGATTTTATTCTAAACTTAATAAAAACATTAGCAGATATTTTCTTAAAACTCTGTTTTTCTTCAGAAGTGCCTTTTGGCGCAACTGATTACGTTTTAACCATTTTTAAGTGATTTCTGGTCAATTAATCAATTACTTACACAAAAGCGATGTTTGGTTTCAGCCAACTAGACCAAAACAAATCTGTTACAGTCTGGCTTTTACTTTATTCACTCAGTCACTTACTTGCTTACTTACTCACTTACTCACTCATTTAAGGCAGGTTCATAGTTATGATAAAACGTCCTTTGGACAAAGTCCAAAGGAGAAAAATCCTTTGGACTTTGTCCAAAGGACAAATATAGCGTAAAAACGTCCTTTGGACTTTGTCTTTTGGACTTTGTCCTTTGGACAAAGTCTAAAGGACAGCATGTTCATACTTTTTTGTCCTTTGGACTTTTCCTTTTGAATTTTTTCCTTTTTACTTTGTCCAAAGGACAAATCTCAAGTAGCCTTCATACTTCGTCCAAAGGAAAAAGTCCAAAGAACGTTTTGGCTTGTCCAAACGACGTTTTAGCTTTTCTAAAATTGTCCTTTGGACTTTGTCCAAAGGACGTTTTGTCATAAGTATGAACCAGCCTTTACTCGCTCACGCACTCATGAGTGAGTAAATGAGTGACTCAATTCACAACTCAATAAATTATATCGCAGTTATAGATCCAGCTTATATATTATAAAACCACATTTTTCCCATATTCGCAGCAGAAATGTTTCTAAAGTGGAACGATATCCGAATTCAGTTTGTGGTTTTTTATTCTGTTTAGATTTTATGTTGGTCCTAATTTGAATGTTGTTGTTACCGATTTGGACTTAATAAAAGATGTGCTGGTTAAGGATTTCCCTTGCTTCGTGGACAGAATGGTAAGTTTGCCCACAATGTAAACTTAAATTCACTTATGTTGTTTTCACGGTGTATCACGGGAATATGAGTCAAATAGGTACGGGGTCTTTAGAGCCACAAGCATGGAACTTGGAGCCATGAGAAATTTTTTGGAACTTGAAGCCACAAGCAATGGAAACTTGGAGCCTTTAAGAAAAAAAATGTTGTGGGGTTAAATTTAGGTTTCACTTAGGCTTAGGTAAACGTTTTAGCGATTTTTACTTTCGGCTCCAAGTTCTCTACTTACGGCTTCAAGTTCCCCACTAACGGCTCAAAGTTCCCTATTTTTGGCTCCAAGTTCCAGCTCCAAGTTCCCAAGGCTCCATCGACCCTAAATCGTCAAATATAGTAAAAATATATGTTACTGTAACTCAAAGTTATGGTGAAAATATAAAAAGAGTTATACACAATTTTAGTTTTTGAAATTCTGTAAACGCAACATGTCTATTTAGAAATATATCAATATAGAATGTTTTGTTTTTTGTTATTACAAATAAATTTTTATAAAATAATACGCTTATGTTTTACATGGTGAGTTATATCGAGAATGCAAAAGAGAAGAAAATGTCCAACTCTGTGTTAAACAGTTGTTCTAATTATACGTCGATTATTCCACAAAGTAGATTTTTCATCAGGTAAAAAATTTTGCTAGGACCTGTGGAATAATCTACAGTTTGTGGAATAAACTACATGATAATTTTTCTACGTAACACTGTATACTTTTTTACATGTTACCGCGAATTCGCAAACAAAAAAACTGCGAACGAGAAACTCTTTGTTGATTTTTTTTGTAATATTGCCGAATATTCAACGTTTTTTGTTGATCGGACGTATGAATTATTTTACATATTAAAACATAAAATATTCAGATTAATTTGAACTATTCGACAGTATCATGTGGAAAAATTTCGTCCATGAATTTTGCGTTTATACAATTTTTTAGTTTGCAAAAAAAATTGCGAACGTTAAATTCTTAAATGAGGTTTTTTCGAAACGTAATGTTTTCAAATTTTTTAGATATTTTGTTGCATCCGACGTATAAGTTTTTCTATATATTAAAGCGTGGAATATTTTGAATAATTTGAATTATTCGACAGTATTATGCAAAAAAAATTCACCAAGGAATTTTGCATTAGCAAATGTTTATTTCCACATGATGAAAAATCTACATGTCAATGGATAAACATATAATTAGAACAATTGTTTAACACACAGTCGAACATTTTCTGCTCATATGCATTCTTGATTTTACCCACCGATTTGTTTAATTTCATTAGCAAGAAACGTGTAAGTTTAAAGGTGAATAATACATACGAATCACACTTCATATTCCACATTGTTGATAAGTGTTGCATGTTCAACGGTTTTATTGATATTCCCATTGTTCCGTAAATTATTATTTTCTTTTTATTATCGTAAATTATTATTTTTTGTGCAAATTAACCATTGAACCTTTCGCGTTGTTTTTATTACTCGAAAATAGTTTCTATTGATTTAGTTAGTGATAAACAACGTCAATTGTTTGTTTTATGGCTCACCTAAATGTTACGTTGGCAGTAAAAAGCGAATTATTAAACAAACAGACTGAAAGGGAAAATTTTTTACGTGACAACTCTAAAATTTAAAAAAAGATCAACTTTTTTGAAAAACACTATTTTTTGAATTATGGTTGTTTTTTACTATACTATTCGGCTTTAAAAAAAACCTCTAATAGTAGCAACAGAAAAAAATTACCTATTTTTCGGATAGGTAAACCAGATTTGTAATACAGAGTTGCCTTTATTTTTATTTTACACCGCGATTTATTTTTATTTTAGGTTAAGTCATGAATCTTTGGCTTCATTTAGTGTTGTGATAACTACTTAAGTAGTTAACTGCTTAACTACTTAGCTACCATAATTTTGGCTTACTACTTAACTACCCACTTGCATTTTTTAAAGTAGTTAACAACTGTCTACTTGCAAAAAATAAAGTAGTTAAAGCAAGTAGTTAATAAAGTAATTAATGAAGTAGTTAATGAATTAAAAAGTAGCTAGAAAATAAGTACCCAAGTAGTTACAAAATACAGTCCCGCGCAAAGGTAGCTTTCCATTGGAACGCGTCCCGCGGCCTGAAGATTAAGAGAGGACGCAGGTGGAGCCCGCGTCCTGACCCGCGTTCCACGAGTCTCGCGGGTTTTTCAAATTCTTGGGACGCGGCTCAGGCCGCGTTCCATGGAACGCGACCCGCGTTCCAGCAACCCGCGGGACGCAGGCCGCAGGACGCAGGACGCGTTCCAGCAACCCGCGGGACGCAGGACGCGTTCCACAGACTTCAACCGGCGGTAAGCGGCATGATTAAAGATTTAAGCTCCGTGGGAAAGATCTTTTGGAGCTGAGCCATAAACCGCGGGCCGCGGTAGGACGCGTTCCAGAACCCGCAGACGGGCTCCAAAACCCGCCAAGCTGACAGAATAAAAAATACTCCAAAAGAAAATAACGCATGATTTCCTTTCTGTTTTCTTAAAAAAATCAAAGGCACATTTACGTTTAAAGAATATGTTTGAATGTGTCAAACTATTTAAACGTATATATAAAGCATAGTACTTAACATGATGCATATGATATATGGTTATTTTTTAATAAAAATAATGTCCAAACAAGATTGCATTTTTTTACTTGTTTAATACTAAGTAAAGAAAGAATTTATTTAATTTATTGTACAGTTGTCATTAAACCAGTTACCATAATACCATAAGACAGTGTAGCAAGCCCAATCATAAAATAAAAACTGATTTTTTAATAAAAAAACTGATCGTATTGCAATAATTATAACTAAATAAAAATAAATAGGATTTTCATAATCGTAAAACTTTAACAGAATTTATTTTCACTGTAATTTTTATCAAAAAAGAGCATGAATATTTTTTTTATTTTAGAGGTCAGAAATAGTTTAGAAATAAAAATACAAAAATAGTGCTATTTTTTTAAACATAAAGACACAAACTGTATTGTTTTTTGCTATATTTGTTAAATATACATAAAAAATTAATTGTAATGTCCAAAAAATACACATAAAATCCAGGATGATTGTGAATAAACAAATACCTAAATTTACATTCTGTTTATATTCTCGTTATTATTATTGCGCCTCAGAAAGCTTTAATCTAAGCTCATGTTCTACGTTTGAGTACTCCTACTTGGGGATCGACCGGGGCAGAATTTTTGCTGATGCCGGGGTCGGGGTAAAAAATTTTGCCCTGGCCAAGGCCGGGCCAGGGCAGGCGAAAAAATTAGCAGAATTTTTAATTTTGGTCATTTTTTCAAAAAAATCAATTTTTTACTGTTTTTACTGCCTAATTATTTGTTTTAGGTAATTATGTTCCTTTTAAAGAATGCTTTACCAATAGAGCAGGAATTAAAGTAGTTTTATACAGAGATTATGTTTTGATTAGTAAAGCAAAACGTGTTAAAGAAACTAAAATTAAAATTAGGTACAATTAACAAAATTATTTCACAACAGCGAAATATCTCCATATTATAATCTTATAAATAAATTAAATATGTTGATAATTGGCGAAATTTAATTGTAAAAAAATACTAGTTTTGAAGAATATTATTTGGAAGAAGCATCTTTTTTCGATCTTCAATTACATACCTCTACTCAACATTTTTTTAGTTTAAATATACAAAAAAGGGTTAAAATGCACTGAAAATGTTTTAAATTGTTAGAGCATTTTAAACCTCTATTGCCATTTTTTTTAAAAATAAAAAAAACACTTTTTTTAAATTGTAAAAAAGTAAAATATTACATTTCGAGTACAGGTGGCTATACTCGCTTTCTAGCTGTTTTAAGTTTTTAGTTTAATGATTTTAATCAAATTATTTAATTTTAGCCAAAAATTATAAAATCAACAATAATGTCACATGAACAAATCAACGTCACATGAGCTTTTTCAGGGTAATTATTTTAGTTAATTTGCACTACTTTTTGTAATTTCTCAAAATTTATCTAAAAACATAATAAAACCCATAAAAATTTTGATTATACACTAAGTTTTTGAATAAAATTATGCAAGAAAAATAAGCAAGCGACTCTCGCGCATATACCACAGGATTTGTTGCGCCGAGATTTTTCTTGCAGTCAATACTTTAATAATAATACAATAATAAATTATCATTTTTTCTTATTCACCATTATGCTAAAACTTTTTTTCAAAACAAATATGAACAGTTCATACTTATTTTTTTGTTTTAAAAATTAACATTTAGTGTCTTTTGGGCCGATACAAATATTGGATCGTTTCAAAAAAATTGGACTGACTCCGCAGGTTTTTTGAATGTTTAATAATTTAAATTAAAGTTTTTTGAACTTTATGATTATTAGTTTAGCAACAAATTTAAAATTGCTAAAATAAAGACAAGACATCAGCTTGAATTTTTTTAAACGTAACAAAATTTGAAAACAATTTCAAATTTACCTATAAACAAAAGCAAGAATATATAACCCAAGTGAAAATGTCCCATCCAAAACTTTCAACTTACACATGATCGAATTTAATAGCAACCATCGTCAGTTTTTACTAATTTTTTGTACAAAGCGATTTTGCAAATAGTCTCAGAAAAAACAAGTTTTGGTGTGAGAAATATTGCTATGCGAGCAAATTTTTATTGAGTGCTCAGAAAACAGCTTGCGCGTGAAAAGTCACAAGTGCAACATTTGTTGTAAAATTATGGTAAAAAATTTACTGTCCTGTCAAAAATTATCTTCATTTATATATTTTTGATATAAGCAATGATATTATGATATCTCCAATATATATAATATACGTCTTGTGACTATAGGCAAATCAAACCTAGCTGACCTCAAAAACTTGCAGTAATGAATCGACTATTTAACAATAAATATATTTATTGTTCACATTCACATTTACATTCATCCGTGGGAATGGCTGTGGGAGGAGCTAATAAAATTACTTCTAGCCAATTAGTGCTCGGGAAAAAATTAATCTTCAACGGATGCAAGATCTCCTTTTTTCATAAGCACTAATTGGCTAAAAGTGATCATATAACGTTATATCGTGTAACTCTGTAAAGAATATTAACACTGCACAATATTTCCGTTTAAATGTGAGGGTTTTGACTATCGTGATCGCGATTTTTGATGTAAAGATTCGAATGGATAGTGTGCTCTTTGTAAGAATCATAAAGAAATATCTCATACCATTTATTCATTTGCCCCTGTCCTATGCGGAGTTTTGGCTGCGCGTGGTGACTTCGAACGAACCATAAGAAGGATTGTCACTTTCAAATTTGGCGTTACGAGGGATAACAACCCAATTATCCGGTGACAACCCTTCATGCTTAACAAAATGTCCGATACCTTTACCTTCTGTTAAAGCCTCACGTTTTTCATATAGCCCCTTAATAACTTCATGTTCTCTATAGGTATAACTAGATCTGATAAAATCATGGCTGAATTCGACACTTGTTTTTAAAAATCTGCATTTCTCAAGCACTAAGGTTCGTTCACTTGACCTATCAAACCTTATATTAAGCAAGCGAGATCGATTTGACATTTCTTTCCCAAGACGAAAGACCTCTTGTAGCTGAGGCGGAGCGACTCCAGAACCATCGAAGCACGCTGACAGCAAAGCCAAAGCTTTTGCGTATCAGACGTCGCACCAGACTCCTCCAAGCCGTTAACCACGATAAATTTTTTATTCTTTTCGCGCTCCAACTCTTCTTGAATTATAGGGCGGATTTTAAGTTTATCAGGAGAAAAACCTGGCTCCGTGCGACGATTTGCAGCAGTTCCACGTCGTTTGCGGCGTCGTTGTATTTGGATAAAATCACGAGGATTCTCGCGATCGGAGATATCGGTTCCGCTTAGATCGCTTGGTTCGGACTCCAATGGCGGATGGGCTTGACGGGATTTTAGATCAGCCCTTTCGGATTTTAACATGGCGACCTGATCTTTAAGCGAATGCAGACTATTAACGCATGAACGGCACGGTAAAGCATAGGGCCTTGGACATTGGAAAATAAGTCCTCAGCTAAGCCGGTGCAAACTATATGAAATGGGTTTTTGCAGACGCTACATGGTACTGTTTTATTTGAGTCTTTTTTGTTGATTTTGAACATGAATTACAAAATTTACTCACGTTCTCTAAGTATAGTTGGCGCGGTGCCGTGGGTTAAATTGCAGTGTGGTACCCCCGCACCACCGATGATTGGAATTATGTTTTTTGAAATATAAATAATAAGAAGAAGAAAAAGATGATAAACATGAATTACGAAATTTACCAGGTGCTCTAGTTATAGTCGTCGCGGTGCCGTGGGGCTAAATCGCAGTGGGCGCTCCCGCGCCACCGATGATTGCAATTATTTTTTTGGAATAAAAAAATTAGAAGTAGAAACTGATGAACATAAATTACAAATTTTATCCAGATTCTCTGATTATAGTTGGTGTGGTACCGCAGGGTTAGAATTATAATAATAAATAGAAGAAGATGAACATAAATTACTAAAAATTTTCCCAACGTTCTCTAATTATAGTGTGCTGTAGTGCTGTGGGTGCCGTGGGGCTAAACCGCCGCGTGACGCTCCCGCGCCAGTGACATTTTATTATTTTTTTAATCAGGGAAGAGCGCGGAGCGCTCTTTCCCTTATATTAAATGGGTTAAGTCACTGCGCGGTTAACCGTTGTTGATGGCGTCATCGAAATCAACAAAACCTTTAATAGTTTTTTAGCCAATTAAAAATCTAAACATTTTACATAACTAAAATATTACCCATATTTTTTGATATTAAAAACCTAAAAACTTTTGCTAAACATACCTGAATTTCATACTAATAACCTTAATTTGCTTAACTTTTTTTTGTTTTTTTTTTTGGGGGGGTCCCCCAAAATTTTTTTTCTGTGGTAAATATTTGGAGCAGATTTTTTGCACGTAGATGCTAAATTGCCCCCGCACCTGAATTTTATTCTGGAATATGCTCTATTGCCCGTAGTTAAACCTCTGTTCATGTGAAAAACGACCAGCTTTTTTCTAAGTTACCCATTAGGTACTGGGGTACTTGTGTGACACTTTTTTTCCTTACTGAATTACATATTAAGTAACTTCATTCAGTAATACACATTCTCTTGTGGTTATTTTTTTGGTTTAAATTATAATTCCTTACCTTTTTATAAAAATTACTAATTTTCAACGAGAAGAGCGAAAAAATATCCTTACCACTAATTAGCAGCCATATGGCAACAATAAAAATATTTAAAAAAATAAAATGAAATAAATCTTGGGTGACGTGTGAGCGCTGCGGGGTACAATGTTTCAATAGACGGAAATTTATCAAAATCGAAACAGAAAAAAACTCTTTTTTATATGGAATACTATGAAGCTACAATCACTCCAAAAATTTAATGCGAGAAAAGACTGGTCTGGGTAACCTCGTAAAATTGTATGAAACCTGGAAAAACCATTTACAATGGTGTGGTTTTGTTGTTTAAAAAAAAGCATCAATCCAGAAAAATCAAGCACAAAACAAAAGTCCAAATAAAGCTAATTTCCAAAAAAAGTGGTTAAATCAGGTCTAACAAAAAAAATTTAAACAGAAGAAAAACACACTATTTTATATGGTTCTTTCAGGTTCCATACAATTTTACGGAGTTACCCAGACTTAATTTTTGTATAGTATACTGCTTAAAATTACATTAAAGTTTTGGATATGAAAATAATTGTATTCATATCATGAGGACACCATGACGTTTCTTTTAAAATGAGTAAATTTTTTAATGTTTTATATCTTTAATAAATGACATTGAATTTAATGCATTAAAAGGCGGAAATTCTAGCAAAAGACGAAACAAAGTTTCGAAAAAAAGCCTTATATTAAATGGAATAGTATAAAGCTACATAAGTCTAAAAACTAAATGCCAGAAAAGACTGAAACAAGTCTCTTTAAAACCTGTAAATTAATAACAGATTTTGTGAATTTTTCAGAAAAACAAAACCGAATAAAAACAATACGTGTAAAAGCTTTAGTTTGTGTTTTTTCACCATTAATAAAACTTAATTCACATAAATTTCTCTCAAAGTGGATTAACTTTTACATGAGTTAACCAGCTGTAAATACCACAGTATTAGTTAAGTCACACGTCGTCAAAACGATACAAAAAAGTATAACGCAAGCGTCACAGTAACCATGAAAAATTTCTGTCAAAATAAGTTATCGCATTGCGCATTAAATTTTGTAATTTATCATTATTTTCGTATAAAGCAAAACGTACCGCCATATTAACGGCTTTTTAAAATCAAATATCAAGTTTTAAGTCCGAAAAACATTGAAAAATTCAGATTTAATATAAGGCGACTTTTTCTTTAATGTTTCTATTTATTACATAAAACAAATTAGCTGTCAATGTATTTGTTAAATTAAAAGTCGCCTTATATTAAATCTGAATTTTTCAATGTTTTTCGGACTTAAAACTTGATATTTGATTTTAAAAAGCCGTTAATATGGCGGTACGTTTTGCTTTATACGAAAATAATGATAAATTACAAAATTTAATGCGCAATGCGATAACTTATTTTGACAGAAATTTTTCATGGTTACTGTGACGCTTGCGTTATACTTTTTTGTATCGTTTTGACGACGTGTGACTTAACTAATACTGTAGTATTTACAGCTGGTTAACTCATGTAAAAGTTAATCCACTTTGAGAGAAATTTATGTGAATTAAGTTTTATTAATGGTTAAAAAACGCAAACTAAAGCTTTTACACGTATTGTTTTTATTCGGTTTTGTTTTTCTGAAAATTTCACAAAATCTGTTATTAATTTACAGGTTTTAAAGAGACTTGTTTCAGTCTTTTCTGGCATTTAGTTTTTAGACTTATGTAGCTTTATACTATTCCATTTAATATAAGGCTTTTTTTTCGAAACTTTGTTTCGTCTTTTGCTAGAATAAAACTTTGAATTAATTTTGTGATCAGTAATGTAAGAATTAAAAAAAGCACTCTGTTGTTTTCGCCGTTTTCCGCGCGGTTGAAGCAGATGGCGCTAGGAACTGGTTCGGTTTCTGCCACCAATTAAAACCGGTCTGCTTTTTTTTGTGGGGTTCCTATGAGGGACTGTTCGTTGTCTGCTCTGTACAATCCTTATTGTTGCCAAAAGGCTGTTATTGTGCGGTTGGAAGTTTTTATTTGTCTCTTATTTAAATTTATTATTTTGATCAATAAATCGATAACAAGGATCTAAATGAAAAAAAGTGGCTCCTAAGAAAGTTGCGTAATTTTTTCTTCTTTCCAAAGAGCCCATGTTTATTTTTGATCAATCAGTAACGAAGGAGGAATATCGATTTTAAGGATGGAGCGATGGAATAATAATAATAATAAGAAGAAGAAGAAGAAGGTTCTGAATTTCAAAATTTACTCACGTTCTCTAATAATGGTTGGCGCGGCGCCACGGGGCTCAATAGCCTCGTGGCGCTCCCGCGCCACCTATGAAGTAAAATATTATATTGCGAGTACATGAGACTACTCGCTTTCTAGCTGTTTCAAGTTGATGGTTTTAATGATTTTTATCAAATTATTTAATTTTAGCCGAAAACTATAAAAATTAACGTCACGTAAAGTTTTTCAATGTAATTATTTTCGTGATTTTGCACTAATGTTTATAGTTTTTCGAGATTTTCAAAAACATAATATAACCCAAGAAAATTTTTGATTATACACTAGGTTTTTGAATAAAATTATGCAAGAAAAAAATGTAACATTTCAAACGCACGCGACTTTCTGTGCATATACCACTGATTTCTTGCGCAGAGATTTTTGCAGTCAATACTTATTTTTTTGTGCAGCGCATTTACTTGCAAAAGTGGAAGAAAAGTTTCAATATGCACGGCAAAAAGCTAACACTGTTAAAAATTGGTGCACCCAAAAATAGCAGAAAATGGCGGGTTCTCAGTATTAAACTCGCACAAGTGCGAGTTTCAAGCAAAATTTTATTAAAAAATTAGTTAGTATTAATCTTATTCAGCTTTATGTGAAAACTTTTTTTCAAATTTTATATAAACAGTTCATTATTAACTTTTTGTTTTAAAAATTCACGTTTGTTGTTTTTTGGGTGGATACAAAATATTGGGTTCAAAAAAACTGTACTGACTCCGCAGGTTTTTTTTAGAATTTTATGAATACTATAGTGTAGATTTACAATAAACTTAAAATTCTAAAATAAAGACTAGACATCAGCTTGAATTTTTTTAACGTAACAAAATTTGAAAACAATTTCAAATATTCACCTAAAAATAAACGCAAGAATATATAATCCAAGCAAATATGTCCAGTTGTACAATAATCGTTCTACTCACACATGATCGGATTTAAATGATCAAATTTAATCATCATTTTCTGCTAATTTTTAGCACAAAGCAATTTAGTAAAATAGTCTTGGAAAAAACGAGTTTTTGGTGTATGAAATATCGCTGTGCGAGAAAATTTTTATTGAGTATACAGAAAATGGCTTGCGCGTGAAAAGTCACAAGTGCAACATTTCTTATAAAATCTAGGTAAAAAATTCCCTGTCTAGCCAAAAATTCTCTTGTTTTATATATTTTTGATATAAGCAATGATATTAGAATAACTACAATATATGTAAAATACGTCTTGTGATTATAGAGGTAAATAAAACCTGATTTCGATCGATGATTTGCAGTATTAAATCGACTATTTAACATTAAAGTCATTTAAAACTTTCAGTAAAAATGGTTTTATATTAGAGATTAAATACCATATTTCAACAATTATTTATCAAATTACACAATTTAGAACAAAAATACAATTTTTTAAAGGGTGAAAGTTGACTAATTTATGTATATATTTTGAAAAGCAGGAAATAAAAATTATGCGTTCCAATTTGTTCATTTAAAAAATTATTGGTCCGTTTACGTCTCCTATACAAACTTACTAGAAGTCAGCCAAATATAATTCCACAATAGATATCTACTGTCAAACTCTCAGCTTGTAAATAAAATCTACAAACAGCTTTTAATACTTAAGAAATCTTTAAATTTTTTAGAATAAGGATTCGTGATTAAAGTAAGGAATCTTAATAAAATAAAAAGGCTTTAGAAAATCTTAATATAGCATAATAAACAATAAATATCCTAATAATATTAAAACAATTAAATTAGCTCTGTAGATAAAATCTTCTATAATATTTCACTGTCAAAAATGTTTAGAAGCGTTTTAAAATTTGCATTCTTAGGGGTCCTTACCCCAATTTGCCCCGGCTCATTTGACAGATAATTACCGGGGTCGGGCCGGGGTAGAGAGAATTGCGTTTGCCGGGGCCGGGGTTGGGGCCGAATTGGAAAAATGCCGGGGCAAGCCGGGGCCGGGGTCCCGGTCGATCCCTACCCAAATTATACACTTAATACCGAATTTTTACCATTAAAATTTGCATCAAATAATTTGCATGGAACACATAAGCAGCGATTCAAACACTTGATGGAGTAGGCAACTTGATGAGCTTAAATGGTGTAAATTTTGTAACTGTGTCCTATGGAAATTTTGAGTTTCGGAAAAATTTTTTGAGTTTTGGTATAAATTTTGGTAAAAAATTTTGAGTTCGTTGTGTTTGGTAACAAAATTTAAAAAACAAACTTGGCTTATTTTAAACGGATTGCAAATATTAAAATTATTTTAAAAAGCTAAAAACACAGGTAAAATTTAAAAATAAGAAAAAACTAAACTGAAATCAAATTATTTAGAGGCTGCATCTTTAAACGGCAATATTTAAATATTAGCAATGTTAAATAAATAAGGAAAGAATATTTTTGGACAACTCAGAGAACATATAATTGTTTTTTTAATTGGTTAAATCAGGGAAAAAGTTTCATTTTGTGGGATTGTTTCGTTTACCTTTTCTAACTTCCATAGGTAATTTGTATGTATTTGCATTATATAAATCATTTTCATCGTTTTCAACTAACTCTATTTATTGAGGACTGTTAAAAAATTAGCTAACAACATTAAAAAACTAAGGGGTTTTTTTATGAATATTTTTGCTATATAGTACAATGTAGATACCGTATTTTCTCTCTAAAATTATCTTAAAAATTAACTACTTAACTACTTACTATATTTATCTACCTACATTAAAAATTAAGATAATTAACTATCTACTTAACTACCTACTTTGAATTTCAGGTAACTACTTAACTACCTACTTTAAATTTTGAAGTAGTTAACTACCTACTTACGATTTTCGTTAACTATCGCAACACTAGCGTTCATTGTGTATTATGTTATCTACTGATTTTTCTGAGCATTTATATTGTAATGTACGTTTTAGAAAATGATCATGAGTCGTAATCCACCAGTACGTGATAGTATAATTCAACTAAAAGGTATTCAATGGAAAAACGTGCGTAGTGTTCTGACACCTTTGTTCAGTTCCAGCAAAATGAGACAAGTAACAATAAATTATATTTTGGTAATTTTCAAATTTTTATTTACATTTAAAATTGTTCGGTTTGGCTGCTAATGGAATTTCTTTACCAATTTCATGATTGTTTTTATGTTGTTTTTTTATTGAGTTATGATTGAATTTGTTTAGATGTCGCACGTAATTAAAAAGAAGCTATACATTTTTAAGTCAAACCTGGAAAAATACTGCAGGACAGGAGAAACATTCGATATTTACAAGTATATTTTCAAAATAAAAATTTAGTGACTGCTAGCGATAGATACCTTTCAAACTTTAAATCCCTTGAAATTATTAAAATATGCAGTTTTATATTACTAAAAAGTTTTAGAGCTAAAAACCCATAAAAACAACAAAATCTAATAATGATATAACTACTTTAATTGAACTAAGTTTTACAAAATGATAATACAATTTCGCTTGACAGATTTTTGTGCTTTGTAATTTATATTTTACATAAAGTATCTTGCGTCAAGGTAAAACGTGGAAAAATACTAATTTTTAATTTCTTTAAAATTCTTTCTGTAATTTATCTTATCCGTTTTTTTTTAAACGTATTGATGATTCAACTCATGAATTCAGAGCATCACTAAATAATTGGCTTAGTAGATTTAATACATAAAACAAAAATATTTAACTGCTAATATTGTTAAAAAATCACGGTTCTAATACCCTTTTTACCTAATACCCTTTTTACGGAAAACAGTATTATACCTAAAACTGTTTTCTGAGTGTGACACAAAAGCCCTATCCCTTCTTCCCTTGGTTTGTGAAACTCAAAGTACAAGCGTTTATAAAAGGCGATTATCTTTCTCCGGCCTATAGTGTAATGAATAGCACGCCAGAGTCAAAATTGTAGGCTACGGGTTCAATTCCTGTATCGGCTAAATTTTTGATTTAATTTGCTGTATTAATTTTCCAATGATTGCTTATTTTAGCTTGTACTTTGGGTTAGCTCATGTTAAAGTCCAAAAGTTAGATTAAACATATCTGGGTATTTTTTTAATACTCTAATAGTAAATCTTTGGAACAGTTTACCGTCCGATGTAATTTTTTCTCTTTAACTTTCTACTTTTCGACATAAGATTAAAAAAATTATTAGTGACTGATATGTTTTTCTGTAAATTATTTTAATCATTGTATTATTGTATTTAAATTCTATAGTTTAGTATTTATTTAGCATTTATGTATTTATTTCTGTGTTGTATTATAAGTATGTTACCTTAGTAACCTTTGCAACAATAAACTTTTAAACTTTAAACTTTAAAAACTTTACAAAACACTAAAATAATAGCGTTTAATGTGTTTTTTAATGTAAAAACTCAAACATGTTATTCACATATTTTTGTTTTATTATATTTTCCCAACTCATTTTTCGTGAAAACAAATAGTTTAACATATATACATATTAAGTTATGTCTATAGCTTTTTAGTAATTTTCAAGCTCTCACTCTCGATGTCATTGGCGAGTGTGCCTTTGCAATTCAAGTCAATTGTCAAAATGATTTTAACGATCCTTTTTACGTTCATTGTCGCAAATTTTTTCAAGCCGCTGATGTTAGTGCTTCCAAACTGCTTTTAATTGCAGGTAGTTTTCTTGTATTTGATACGGTGTTAAAATTATTACACCTTATGTCAAATGTTATTTATGTGTTTGTTTTTTGTCGATTTTTTTATTTTGTTTAATATGTAAAATATTTTAATAAAATGTTTTACCTTTTCGAATCTAACTTTTACTGAAACTTTAAATCAGATTAGAATGAATTTTAATTAAACTGTTTTAGTGTTGTTTCCAGAATTTGACTTTATTTGGACACAATTTAGAGGATGGACTGACATGGGAAAAGCTGAAAATTTTTTGGTTCAAGGACTAGAAAAAGTTTACAAGGATAGAGTTTTTTCATACAAAGTATTAATCTTGAGTCATATTTGAAGCCCATAATTCAGTTTATGCTACAAATGTAAAGAAGTTATAGATTCGCATCACGAAGGTCGAAGAATAAAAACCAGTTGTAGTGTCGCAAAAAAATATTAGGAATTTTCTAACACAGAATTGTTCCACTGCAAAATCTAAATTCATAGAATAAAATGAATTGTCTAATACAATATTTTACAAAAATCCTTGCATTTAGCAACTTCAAATTGTTGACTTTAGTTTTCAGTGTACCTAAATCAAAATTTTTTAAGTCGAAAATAAGTTCTGCTTCTGTTTCATTGATTACATGAGTGCTCAAATGCTGATCTCCCAAGTTATTAGGAAAACTTTTAGAAATTTAACCGTTTAGCTAATGATAGTTAGTTAGCTAAACAATTAATATATCTTTTGATGGATTTCTTGTTGCTTTGTTATAAGTTTTTGTTAGTATTTTTTCATTTAAATAAAAAAAATCACTAATAACAAGAATATATCCCACAAGAAAATGTCCGACTGACAACAAAATTTTTTAACAAAATTTTGCTACTTTTCTCGCAAAAATCCGGCATTGTCTTCTAGTCCCCCGCAGCGATTTTTAACGCACTGTAAATTTTTTGCGAAAAAAATTGCGGCTTTGTTTGCACTCAATGCTGATTTTTTTGCACTGCGATAGTCTTTTCACAACAAAAAAGACACTTCGCGCATGTGCAATTTTTCTTGCAATTTTTTTTAGAAAATTAGTGTACAGTCGGACATTCTTTGTGTTTTTTTTCTTAATGATCAGATAACAGATTTAATATTTTATAGTGCATAATTTATGCATAGTTTAATTCTGTTGTACCATCATTTCATCATCAGTTTATTTATATACACTTTTTAAACAAAATCCTACTTTTTAATAAAAATGTCAAACTTTATATATTTCTTAAAAATCAAATTCTTTTTATTTATTCGTTTGTGCATTTTCCTTTTTTTCCACGGTAAATAACTAATAAAACTAAAATTCATTCAACTCCATATGTTTTAGTATTTCGTGTTTTAATAGAATATTATATTCTAACTTAATTCTTATATGTACCTAAGTTAATTTTATTCTTGTCTTAAATCGTATTTCTATTCTATATTTTAGACCAATGAGTGATAATGGTTATATGTTTTACCGAAAGCTTTCAAAATGATAAAAGTTTTAGCATATATATTTATTTTTGCATATCATTATTTCATTTTTCTTTTCTTTTTTCTCTTTTCTTTTTTTCAACAAAATCATATTTCAATTCAAATCAAATCAAATTTGCGACTTAATCGCCGCCAACATAAACTATAATTTTAACAAAATATCAATATAGCTATGTTATTTATGCTTGCTAATGATTGTTCGAATTTTTTTATCTGAACATTTTGATGATGCTGGTAAACCGCGACATACTAAATTTTTGCGAAATTTTCTATCTGGCACACTCCTCGTTATTTATCAATATGGGTGAAATAATGGTTGAATATATAAAATAGATTATTGATTTTATAAAATATTATTTATAATAATACAAAACTATCGACATATTTTAATTTAATATAAAAGTATACGAGTTTACCATCGTTGATAACTTCCTATAAGTCGATAATATTGTAAATTAGTATAGTGATTGTAAGTTACTAACTTTTATGTTTTTGTTAGAATTTTAAAAGTATCGATATTCTACAGCTTCTAATAGAACAGTCGGAAGAAATGAAAAATCACAGTGAAGAAACACCAGATGCTAAAAAAGTAATTTTTGATATAATACATTATCATCAGAAATATGAAATTTGAATATTATTAGTCATTATTATTTGAATATTGTTACTACTGAAACAATTGTTTGAATAATTTTGTATTCGGGCCCTTCCAAATAGGGTAATTATATGTAAGGGTAAGGGTGTCATAAATCTAGGGTACCTTACTTAGCACGGGCCCTAATAGGAAATCTAATCTATAATTTAACAATATTAAGTTTTTTAGCTTTCCGTTGTTTTTGCGGTGTATTTTTTATCTTACAGAGCTGAAATCGGTAATTTTGTTATCGCTTGAATGTTTCTTAAACTTGAAAATTTTCTGTTTATTGTGAACTTGCTCCTGATAAATCGTATATGTAATTTCTAAACATGAAAATAAATTTAAAAGTGGGTTTTTGGTAATAAAAATCGTGAAAACTATTTTTTTAAACACAATAAAAACAATAGGTTTTTTGTGGTACGGGGTCGTTAGAGCCACAAGCAGGAAACTTGGAGCCATAATAATTTCTTGGGAATTTGGAGGCTTAAGGAAAAATTTGGTTTGGGGTTAAATATAGGCTTCGCTTAGGCTTAGGTAAACGTTTCAGCGATTTTTACTTTTGGTTCTTAGTTCCCCGCTTATGGTACCTTATTTTTGGCTCCAACTTCCTTCGGCTCCATCGACCCTAAATCTTTTTTTGTTTTTTTTTAATTTCAGGAAATTTTAATTTTGTTTTTTTTATTATGAGAGCAATTTTGAGTATGAAAAAATGAAACTCAGTGGAATCAAGTTTTATTTATGTTTTAGTTTTTGGGATTAAATCAAGAAGAAATAATAGCTAATTGTTTTGTGTTCCTCCTGGCTGGATACGAAACAACCAGTACTGCTTTGGGTTTTTCGACTTGGTTACTTACTAAACATCAAAATGTTCAAATAAAACTACAAGCAGAAATCGAGGAATATATTAAAAATGAAGTAAGTCCTCAGGTATACTTGCAATTAAGTGCAAATAACTACAACATATTGTTGCTTAACAATTGCTTATTTTTAAAGGTAAAAAAGGCAAAAAAAAACACTTATAAATGCGAACCACGTTGTCGTTACTGTCTACACTGCAAAACGAGACTTAGGGTCAATGAAGCCGAGGGAATTTGGAGCCGTAATTTGGAAAGTTGAAGCCGTGCCCGATGACTTTACATTATAACATGTAATATACATATTATGTATATTACGTGTCGTATTTTCAAAATCGACACAGCAGGTGTTGCTACAATTGTATACAATAAATTGAAGGTTAATAGAGCCGAGGAAACATGTGGCTGGAACATAGGGAGCCAAAAATAGGGAACTTGAAGCCATACGTTGGGACTTGGAGCCAAAAAAAAATCGCTCAAACCTATACATGCGCCTAGACGAAGCCTAAATCTAAGCCCAAACTATTTTTTTCTCAAGAGCACAAAGTCTTATTTGTTCGCAGCTCCAAGTGCAAGTTACCGAAAATTTCCAGTGGCTCCAAGTTCGATACTTACGGCTCTAAAGAACCCCGTAACGAAACGAGATGCCGTGTAAAAATATAAATTAGCACAGAAGAACTACAGCCGGAGTATCACTAAATAAATAATTTTATGTTCATCGTAAAAAATACATTGTCGATGGAGTCAAAGAAACTTTAAGCTGAGCTATTTTAGACATAAAGGTTCCAATTTATGATTTTATTACGTTTGTAACTTGCTGGATGAAAAATGTGCAAAATTTGCCGCGGTGAAATTTCTTTTTTTTCGCTTTATCCCTCTGCACCAACACATCAAGTTATATAATGCATTATACGTATTTTAAAAATTTTAAATTCTATTTTGTCGGTGATTTGTGTTTCGAATACTTACAAAATAGTTTTAAAATTTAAAAGTTTGTGGTTACTACAACTCTCAATTTTAATTTTAATCTAACACTTAAATCTAAATTATTTTAAGAGTGATATGACCTACGAAAATGTGCATCAAATGCCATATTTAGACGCTGTATTTCATGAATGTCTCAGAATTTATCCACCTGTCATACAGTTAGTTTAAAACTATCTTTTAAACTAAAACATATCTTTTTTATAAATCAAATCGAAAAATACTACAACGAGTTTTAGATGATTTTGTTTGTATGAAACTCAAAAAACTTATTCAAGCAGTTAAAAACAATTTATTGATTAAAGCATATTGATTTAACGCTAAAATCTTTCAGGCTGAATTCAATGGCATAACCGCTTTCTATTAAGAATAAACGTGTCAGTGGTAATGTCAAAAATATATAATACTTTATATTATATTAAAGAAAAATATGACACTCAGTCTCAGAAGCGAAACAATTTGGTGCCATTTTTTGAACACTGCCATTAACTGTTGTGCGCATAAAATGGCAAAACAACTGTTCTTATTGAGGCATGTGTCGTGTAAATGGGCACTGCTAAAAATGTAGCAGTGTTTTTGCGCATATCCTAGCATGCTAACTCGAACGCACTGCATTTTGAAGTACACTGCACTTTTTTGGCAATCTTGTGCGCATATATGTTCATATACTGCACATAAAATAGCACAACTGCGGGAAACAAAAAAAATAAACCCACAAAAAAACCACTATTTAGTTTGCACACTGTACACAAAACACAAACTTTTAGTATAGACATACAAAAATAAAATCCAATGCAATACATAAATAGATCTTTTTGTGTATTGCATTGAATTTTATTTTTGTAGGTCTATACTAAAAGTTTGTATTTTGTGTACAGTGTGCAAACTAAGTAGTGGTTTTTAGTGGGTTTATTTTTTTTTGTTTCCCGCGGTTGTACTATTTTATGTGCAGTATATGCGCATATATGCGCACAGATTGCCAAAAAGTGCAGTGTACTTCAAAATGCAGTGCGTTCGAGTTAGCATGCTACAATATGCGCAGAAACACTGCTACATTTTTAGCAGTGCCCATTTACACGACACATGCCTCAATAAGAACAGTTGTTTTGCCATTTTATGCGCACAACAGTTAATGACAATGCTCAAAAAATGGCACCAAATCGTTTCGCTTCTGAGACTGAGTGTCATATTTTTCCTTAATATATTATAAAGTATTATATATATTTTTGGTAATGTAACCAATAATTATTAAGTATGATAAGATACAATACAAGAATCATGATTTCCTAGAAAATGGCCCTGGGGCCTATAAATAATAGGCACTATGAAGGAGCATTCTTAATACGTTGCAAGTACATTTTTCCTTGTTTTTAATTTACCATCAAAACGAGTTACAATTTACGTTATATTTATTTTGCTGCTCACTAAGCTTGAGATTTTAATGGGAACCTTTTTCGGAACGATGTTACATCTTTTAGCATAATTTTTATTATGAATTCAAATTTAGTGCGTTTAAAAATAAATTTTTTTAAATTTACTTATATAAAGTGTTTAAAATACTTGAAAAGCGCTGCAGGCACTGATAATTACTGAACACTTATTGTTCAATAACTATTTATATAACAATACCTTTTTTATTATAACTCAAGTGCTATGTACAATGTAAGATATGTTGTAGATTTGTGGTCAGAAACTGTGTTAAAGAATGCTGGATAGGAGATGTGCATTTCGTGCCGGGTGTTGAAGCGCTCATTCCAGTTCACTATATTCACCATAATCCGGCTATCTGGGACCAACCGACCGAATTCAAACCCGAAAGGTTTTTTATTTTGCTTTCACTAAAAATAAGTCAAAGCTGCAATAAAATAAACACAATTGTGAATATTTTCAAATCTAGATTTCTTTAAAAGTCGAAATAAAATAAGTTACAGTAGCGTTCATTATTACCGACGTTGATTATTTTTAGGAGGCAATGATAATTTAGAATTAACTTCTAGGTCAGAATGCGTCCGCACGAACACGAGCGTAACACAGAAACTCTTACAAAAACATGCATTGGCTTGGCGAATAAAGCTTGATGTTTCGCATATTGGAAACAAACATTTGTATGACTTGGAAACAAACATTTGTATGACATACGCATAAATAAATGTTTTATTGGCTAAAAAAGCATATGATGACATGTATATTGTTGTTATACATATTTACTGGGAATATTTAGTCATTTTTAAATACACCTAAGTGTGCGGTAGTCACGTAGTTTTTTATAAAACTGCTTAGTTATGTACTGACAGGATTTTTACAATAAATTTACAATTTCTTAAAAACTTTAGTATTTAGAACATTGCGTACGGAGTCAACGGTTTGAACCGAGCTCCAAGCGCTTGCTTTTTCCATTTATACGATTCTAGGACACGAGGGTACTGGACACGAGGGTACTGGACACGAGGGTACTGGACACGAGGGTACCGGACACGAGGGTACTGAGCTAAGAAAAAATACGTTTGCCACAAATATGTAAATTTTTTAAACTGAATGAGCCGAACTAAATTTTAATCGTTTGAACGTGAACACAATTAAACGTTACATAAGTCGTTTCGTTTTTAATTATAAATAACATTTTTTCTTGCTTAAATATAATGCAATTTAATAATCAAAAAACTACGTAAATTGTTTAATAAAACATCATACTAAAACATGAAATTTTTAAAGGTTATATTACACACAATTTATACCATGGGTTTTTAATAAAAACAATGATAATGTTTGAAGCTATCTCCGAATCTCTGGAGCTTCGAAACCCTGCCTTTGAAAAACTAAAAAAATATTATTAAACAACCATGAGTGGAATGAGAACTCCAAGAAGTTATTTAATTACTGTTTTTTTGTTTTTTTTTTCTAAATCATATACTCGTACGAAAATCGAAGCGAGTTTCAGTTTTTTGCTGTCTTTTTTATATTTAAACTCTTTCATCGACACCTGATTAAAATAAATGAGTTTTTTTGATAAAATCTTTAAAAATAATAACTTCTGCAAAAATAGATTTTAGCGGTAGAAAAGTAAAAAATAACTTCTTTCCTTTTTTAGTCCACGCTAGCTTTAGGAATTTACTTGAACACATGTTGATCATTTAAACAAGGCAAACAACATGTGCTTTTAAAACCCAAAAACATACAATTGTTAGATTTTTCATGTATGATATTTTATACATTTAAATCTAAGTATTGAGTCGCGAGTTAAATAATCCAACAACGAATCTTTGGGAGTCTTCAAAACCCATTGCACGGTAAAATTTATTTTCCTAAGCCTAAACAAAACCCAAAAATTAAGCTAAACTTTATCATAATATTTCAATAATAGTGTGCTTTTTAAAAATACCGAATAATTTACTGTTAAAAAAAGGCAAGCAATTGTTTTTTGGAAAATATTTTACTAAACTGTTTTATTTGCAATTATTTCTGCAGTTATTTTTTCCGAAGGCATTTTTAAGAATTCATTTTTTTCAACACACCACGAAAAATAACCACAAAAATGTTTTGCAGCACAATCAAAGCATAACAGCAACCTTAATGCTTATTATCTTTTAAGTCGTCTCATAGATTCTCAAGATTTTTAAAGCTAGTTATTATATAAAAAAAAATCACGAAAATGTGGGCAAATTACACGAAAACGTTTTGAATGTTATGAAATTATTATTTTTGTTTTATGTCTTCTCAACAATTTTATTTTTATAATCCTCTTTTATAACTCAGTCAAACAAACTAAATGATATTTAAATATAATAAACTATTGTTATGCAATAAGGTTATTCCGCTTTATGCGGGAAGGTTATGTTTTTTGCTCGTCAGTACCCTCGTGTCCAGTACCCTCGTGTCCTCTTTGCATAATGAATCGATTTTGCTGCGAGGTTGTGGTGAACGCAATTTTTTTAAGCCCAGTACCTTCGTGTCCAGTACCCTCGTGTCCAGTACCCTCGTGTCCAGTACCCTCGTGTCCAGTACCCTCGTGTCCAGTACCCTCGTGTCCCGTTCCCCATTTATACTATAAAACTATACGTTTTTCAAACAAAACAATGAAATTTACAGTAATGTTTTTTTTAAATAAAAATACTTGATATAGGGTAGTGCATTTAATTTCGGCACTTTTCCCAATTGGGCATTTTTGATTTTGGACTATATCTTTGGTAATCCTGGACGGATTACGACGTTTGATAGCTCAAATGAGAGCTAATTATATGTAGATTACTGTCGTGAGCTTTTTATTTGTTATGTTATGATATTTTCATGTGAAATTGTGTGATTTATAATTTTTAAAAAATGTTACTCGTTTTTAGAACATGGGCATTTCATGATTACGCAATAAATTGGTTTAAAAATTAAACTGTCCTGGTAAAATTTAGTCTATTTTCCGAATTTTTAGTCCCCGTGGTTCTACGTTGCGTCTGTGGTGAGCAATCGTTATATAATAAAATAGTGTAATTTCGGCACACTTTTGCTGTAGGTAAAAACGGGTTGAATTTAGTGGTCGGGTGGTAAATTGTAGTTGTAAATAGTTAAAAGACAACGTTGAAATGTGTAGGAGTCATAGCACTGCACTTAAACTCGATTAAGGGGGTCTTTTTAAAAAGTGCCGAAATTAAATGCACTTTTTTTCCCAAATTTTCCTCATTTTGATACCATTTAGCATTTTAGCTGTAACTTTTTTCCAGTTACACGTTGAACAACAAGTAAAAGCTTAAATTAAAGAAAACTGTCTGGAGATAATGATAGGTTTTTAAATTTTTGAAAATGATGATTTTTTAACTAAGAAACAATCGATTGTTTGTAAAGTGCCGAAATTAAATGCATACATTTAATTTCGGCAATTTTCCATTTTTTTAAAAACTGATTTAATTAAGTAAAAAAACAACTTTCGTACAGTGAATTTTTTATGACGCAACGCAGTATCGTAAAAGCTTTAAAATGAGCTATCAAAGATAAAAATCAGGTCATACAGTGAAAAGTTACATTGGAAAAACGAAAAAGTGCCGAAATTAAATGCACTACCCTATAAAAATTGCAGGTTTTATAAAAACCAAGATTTTCATCCGATGTCCTGGCTGCCTTTCGGTGCGGGACCCAGAAACTGCGTGGGTATGCGCTTCGCGGAAATGGAATACAAAATGGCGCTGGTGTTTCTACTGAAATCTTACAAGCTGGAATTCGCCGAGGAATCCGAGTCGGTAAGATCATGTTTCGCTATTTTTATTCTTTTGTAAAATCTTTGAATTGAAATTAAATTAACAGATTATTTCCATATTTTTGCAAAACACAACAGCCGCTGGCCGAAATTAATATCGGCCATCAAATCTAAGTCAGTTACTCTACATCCATTGAATTTGATCAAAAATAACCCAAAAACACCCACCGCTGTTTGGAGGTTACGCGCAAACCTGCTTAACGTTTTTCGAAAAATACCCACAAAATTTTTTAAAAGGTTAAAAAATGGTCATTTTTAAATGAAAAAAGATTTTTTTATCTGATCTTTTTATATAAGCGTAAGTACTTTATTAACTTTAACTTTATTAACTTTATTAAAACTTTATTTAGCTTTATTAAAACGTTTTATTCCAGTTTTTTTTATTTCAGGATGCCGTGTCTGTGGAACAAAGAGGAGCTTTAATACGACCTCGCAACGGTGTGAAAATAAAACTAAGCAGAAGATAATTTTAAAAATTAAAAAAAAAAACTAAAAAAGTGTAAAAAAAAAGTTTTTTGATGATGTTTAACATGATAAATATATGTGCCATATTTATATAAAAAAATATATTACAGATGTATTTATTATTTGATTTTTTTAAATAACTGTTTTTTTAAATTGTTTTGATCAATTCTTGTCAGCACAAACCCGATGTAGTTATACACGATAAAAACCCCTCCCCTTTTGCGGATTTGTGTGGGGTATCACAAATGGGCCCGGGACTTTGCGCCCCCGGCACATTTCTCCCCGCCACTTTTCTCTCCGGGACAATTCGCTCCCGCCAATTCGCTCCCGGACAATTCGCTCCCGGGACAATTCGCTTCCGGGAGTTTTTATAAACGCAAATCTTATCAAACCAACTTCATTAGGGACAATCCGCTCCCGGGACAATTCGCTCCCGAAAGTTTTTATAAACGCAAATCTTATCAAACCTACTTCATTAGGGACAATTCGCTTCCTGCTTAATTCGCTACCGGAATTTTTAATAAACTCGATTCTTTTAAAGTAATTCATTCAGACGAAATTAATGATTTTTTAGCTATTGTTTGTAAAAATGATGAGTAATTTATACAATGATTTATCTGTCATGTAAAATAACCTATATTTTGTTAGACTCACTTAAAAATAAATGGGGCATACGGGATTGTTTGGTTTTTTTTTTTTTTTTTTTATTTTTAAAGGCATTTTTTTTCTATCCATTTAACAATTTTATTATTATATTTTATTTAATTTTAATTTAATTTAATTTTATTATTTAATCATTCGTTCGCAAAAACACCCCAAGCTTGCACCATATTAAAGTGATTTTAAAAACCAAACAATGAATTCATTCCGATGTAAACAAACATTAGTGGTGTTATCAGAATATGACATATTTTTTTTTACGGTTTACGGTTATTTGTATTTTTAACACTGAACAATTTTCTTTTAAATCTTTTAAACTGAAGGGTTTTGACTGTCGTGTTTTTTATTTATGGTTATCAGTATTTTTTAATTTTATTAATTATCTAGATAAATAATAAAACACAAGAAAATATAAAAATCTAAGAGCATCGTTGTATTGCTAATTAAAACTAAACTTGAAAAATGTTCTGAGAATGGAGCAGGAAAAAGGGACGATTTCTCCCTGGGCGTATGTTCAGAGTTCAGACAGTAAAGATGTTGACGAGTCTGAGAACTCCGTACTAACCCTATAAAAATCTAAGAGCATCGTTGTATTGCTAATTAAAACTAAACTTGAAAAATGTTCTGAGAATGGAGCAGGAAAAAGGGACGATTTCTCCCTGGGCGTATGTTCAGAGTTCAGACAGTAAAGATGTTGACGAGTCTGAGAACTCCGTACTAACCCTCGGAAGTTTCAGCTTATTTCTGTGCTTACTTCATAAATAATTAAAGAGCAGCACCAGAAGATATTTGGCCAAATTTTATTTGGAACATTTTTTAAAGTCAAAAAAATAGTCCTAAAAATGCGGATAAAATAATTTAAAGCATGTTTTGAAATTAAAAATTTAAAAAAACTGAGCATTGCAGAACCAGACAATGAACCCGGCGGCGATACGATGCTGCATGACACGGTGGAATTTACAAAACACAAATATTTCTTTATTAAGTATAATTTTTATATTATTTCTGCACCGAAGAATTAAAACCTTAAAAAATGATAAAAAAAGTAAATAATTATAACAAAAATGAAAAAAACAAATATTTTAATCAATAGAAATCTGCATTCAAGCACTCGGAAAGTAAAACTGAGCATTGCAGAACCAGACAATGAACCCGGCGGCGAATCAATGCATGCACATAACACGGTGGAAATTTACAAAACACAAATAATTTCTTTATTAAGTATAATTATTTATATTATTTCTGCACCGAAGAATTAAAACCTTAAAAAATGATAAAAAAAGTAAATAATTATAACAAAAATGAAAAAAACAAATATTTTAATCAATAGAAATCTGCATTCAGCACTCGGAAAGTTTTTTCATATAACCTGTAAAACATGAAAACTCTTCCAAAATTTAAAAATTTTTTCTTTCACAAACGCTTTCAGATTTTCCATAAAGTTTTCCCAAAATGTGTGAAACATTATGTCGTGAATGACATGGTGTGAAACATGAAAACTCATTCACAAAATTTAAAAATTTTTAACTTTCACAAACGCTTTCAAGATTTTCACATAAAGTTTATCCCAAAATGTGTGAAACATTATAGCATGATATGTTATGGTGTGATATTATTTTGTTTTTTCTTTACTTTGCTTTTTATTAAGATATTATTATCTATTATAATTGATATGTCTTCTTCAGGTTACGCTAAGAAACAAAATATTGTATTAATTTAAAACAAAAAATTAAGTCTTTCTGGAATTGGAGTTTATTTTTGAAAGTTATTTATATCTGTAAATAAGAATTAAGTCTTTCTTGGAATTGGAGTTTATTTTTTGAAAGTTATTTATATCTGTAAATAAGAAATTCGATATTTTGAAACAGGTTTCATAAAACAAATTATTTGAAAAAATTGCGTTTGAAACAAATCCAACAAACTGTTAGGCCAAGTTTTTTTAATAAATTCTTGATTATTGCAGAATTTAGAATTAGTTCATTTTTATATTTTAATACAACTTATTTTTCTCATTGTGGAAAATTTTTTGGAATATAGGGTAGCTGACTTAATTCCGGCCACCTTTTTTTAAATTTTTTTGGATAAGTTTTTCTGATTTTTCCAATCGACCAGAAATTTGGTCTAAAAATCGAACGATAGTTATTTTTGTTATTCCAGTACAAAATTTTAAAATTTCTGTTACACTTCAAGATCAGTGTAGGTTTAAACTTTTTTTATAGTGGCCGAAATTAAGGCGCGAGCCACCTAGAAAAAACTGGCTCTGAATAATGACGACGATTAATTCAATGTACACAATGGTCTCGGGAAGAAACGGAAATAACTCATATAACGGTTGTTAACTAATAAACATGAGTAAAAACATAGATAACAGCTTGTTTTAGAAAAATCTTAAAAAAAGAGCAAAATAGTTAGTTTTCTAAACTTTTTATGCTCATTTTTTTAGTTCCAACGTTATATATCAATTACGTTTAATTCTTCTCGAGACCTTTCTGTACATTAAATTAACCGTCGTGATTGTTCATAACTATTGCCAAAACGAACTATAAAAATTTTGAAAGGTTGCAAATTTATCCTCAGGTATTGTTCTTGGTACATATAACTTAATTTTTTCCCGCTTGCAAACAAATCATTGTATAAATTACTCATCATTTTTACAAACAATAGCTAAAAAAATCATTAATTTCGTCTGAATGAATTACTTTAAAAGAATCGAATTTAATAAAAATGCCGGTAGCGAATTGGGCAGGGAGCGAATTCTCCAGGGAGCGAATTGTCCCTAATGAAGTAGGTTTGATAAGATTTGCGTTTATAAAACTTCCGGGAGCGAATCGTCCCTAATGAAGTTGGTTTGATAAGATTTGCGTTTATAAAAACTCTCGGGAGCGAATTGTCCCGGGAGCGATTTGTCCCGGGAGCGAATTGTCCGGAAGCGAATTGTCCCGGGAGCGAATTGTCCGGGAGCGAATTGTCCCGGGAGCGAATTGTCCCCAATTCTACAAAAATAGATACCATTTGATAAAAGCTTAAAAAAATTCCAATATAATAAAATGACAGATTAGATGAAGAGAAATATAAAATAAAAATAATAAGTTATATTATTTTTTGTTATGTTAAATAAATCGTAGATTTAGTTTGAGCAGACTACTTACAGTGACAGTTAAACTATAATTTGTGTCGTATATAAAATCAGTAATTCGTTTTTTGCATATTTTAATAAGTATTTTTTCGAAAAACTGCTCAATAATAGGAAACTAGAAAAATTAAACAAAAAAACCACGTAATCAATCAAGCTACATGTTATAATTTAAAATCAAAGAGCACGGCTCCAAGTTTCCAAAACTTTTTGATGACACGGTTTTTAAGTTTTCTACTTTCGGCTTCTAAGACTCAACAGATGACATAAGTCTAGCACCCCAGGCAAAAAAAGTCACGTCTTGAACGCACGTCGTGTTCTTAAACGAATAGTGTGCTAAAAAATATATTTTAAAACTAAACTTTGATTTTTTGGGGTGGCCTAATCGTTGCTTTGACCAAATTTTATCAAAACCCATTAACTATTACGGGCCTTATTTCGGTTATGTCTCTCAAAACTCATATAGCAACTCAATGTCTCTCAAACCTCATATAGCAACCCAGATCTCTTATTTGGACCTTTGTTTTGCATTTCCCAATGCGAAAAATTGCTGAATACCCTAATTAGCACGCTCTTGCAAAAACTAAGGCGTCAGTCAATAAATGTTTACGACAAAGTGTAAACTAAAAAACAAATTTAGGTAAAAAGGAATAGCTGTTCCAATCTTTTGTCGGTATCAATTTGTTAAAATCAAATCACGAAAACATTGGTTTTGGAAAAAAATTAAAGATACGCCCTTTTTTCTACACCTACATTGCTTTTAATTCTAATTACAGGTGAAAATCCCTGCAGAATATGCGCATAATGTCTCATTAGCCCTGTTTGGATTCAATAGTTTCCGCTTCTAACGGGAAATAACACGCAAAAAATCACAAATAATCTTTAATTTTTTACTGCTTTATATGTTACAAAATATCAATTGCAACTATAGTAAATACCATAAACTTCACTTGTTTAAACACATATCTTAAATTTATAAGTGTTTTATTAAAAAAAATGCGAGTGGTGTAGTTTTTGAATATTTTTTCTGGTGTCACATCAGATGCCGGGACAGGAGTCGTGGTCCTCTTGACCTTCGACCCTAAGCCGTGCTAAGTGGTTCGTTTTTAGCGACAAGTCGAGTGGTATACACCCGCTCATCTTGTGTATCTTTTCTGCACTACCGGTCACAACTTCCGGGAATCAATTTTCATATTTAAAATTTTATGGATTTAAATAATTAAAATCACTATTATGTTTTTTGTTTATTTCTTAATAGAGCAGTAAGGTTTTTTTCAAGTTTTTCAGGTTCTAAAAAGCTATTAGGGGTGTTTTGCAGTCTCTAAAAAGCTATTAAGGATAAAATTTTTACTGTTTTCATCTAAATTTATAGTTTATGTTTTCTTTATTAAATAATGTACAAAATTAAAATTCAAGAGGTGTAGTTATTTTAGCCACCCTCGAAATTTCAGTCAGTTCTGCGGTTCACACGCAAGATTATTTAATTTTAAGATTATCTATTCAGATTTTTCTATCAATACGTAACTATCTATTAATTTAGATTTTCGCAGTTCATTTCATAATTTGTGTATTACAAAATGGTCGAAATAAAGGCTGGCCAAAATAACGCTATTACATTTTATTTGGTTTTGTCCCAAGCATATAATATATAAAATTTTTGTTTAATACTAAATGTAAAAATTATATGACAAGTCAACTAGAAGTACTTCACTTTTATGCTCCGAAAATTTAAACGTGTTTTTAATATGAAGTGGTCAATGTTAATACTAGTAGATCCTTATATACTGTGCGGTAGAAAGTCAGCAATACTATAAATATAACGATTATATATTTTCTAGTAATAAGTCGGTGCTTCAAAAAATTAGAAAAACTATTTTAACTTTGTTTTATATGGAAACAAAAGTCATATATTATGTAGTCATTATAACTCAAAATCTTTTTGTACATCCAAAAAAGCGTCTAGATATTATTACATACACCGCAATAGTTAAAAAAATTGATATAATGAATAAAAATATTTCTTTTTATTTTCTCTGCTTTTACTCTAAATTTTTTAAATGTTTTTCTGCAGGTAGAAAATAATTGCTGTTTGTATTTTGCATTTTGTGGTAAATATTTATGCAAAAGCCTGTTTTTTAAACTAAGCTAAGACGGTTTTTAAAACACCATAACTTAATCAATTAGCAAAACTGCTTAATAAAACTTAAACTTTTTAGGTTGCTGCTAATTCCGCGTGTTTTTTTAAACAACTAGGTTTCTTATGTTTAAAACAAGTAATAAAAAGCCTATTGACCGTTTCACCTTTTTATCTTTTTTGTTTTAGTACGCTTATATAGTTTGAAGTTTAGGTTCTGATTTTTTTTTCTTTGAAATTTGCACACCGGAAAATTATTCTAATTCAGCGTCAATTAATTTAATTTGTCACTGTTTCATTTTTAAAAATACTAATTAGGGTAACTGACTTAATTTCGGCCATTTTGTAATACACAAATTATGAAATGAACTGCGAAAATCTAAATTAATAGATAGTTACGTATTGATAGAAAAATCTGAATAGATAATCTTAAAATTAAATAATCTTGCGTGTGAAACGCAGAACTGACTGAAATTTTGAGGGTGGCTAAATTAACTACACCTACTTGAATTTTAATTCTGTACATTATTTAATAAAGAAAACATAAACTATAAATTTAGATGAAAACAGTAAAAATTTTATCCTTAATAGCTTTTTAGAGACTTCAAAACACCCCTAATAGCTTTTTAGAACCTGAAAAACTTGAAAAAACCTTACTGCTCAATTAAGAAATAAACAAAAAACATAATAGTGATTTTAATTATTTAAATCCATAAAATTTTAAATATGAAAATTGATTCCCGGAAGTTGTGACCGGTAGTGCAGAAAAGATACACAAGATGAGCGGGTGTATCCACTTCGACTTGTCACTAAAAAACGAACCACTTAGCACGGCTTAGGGTCAAAGGTCAAGAGGACCGACTCCTGTCCCGGCATCTGATGTGACACCAGAAAAAATATTCAAAAACTACATCACTTCGCCTTTTTTTTAATAAAACACTTATAAATTTTTAAGATATGTGTTTAAACAAGTGAAGTTTATAGTATTTACTATAGTTGCAATTGATATTTTGTAACATATAAAGCAGTAAAAAATTGAAGATTATTTGTGATTTTTTGCGTGTTATTTTCCGTTAGAAGCGGAAACTAATGGAATCCAAACAAGCCTAATGAGACATTATGCGCATATTCTGCAGGGATTTTCACCTGTAATTAGAATTAAAAGCAATGTAGGTGTAGAAAAAAGGGCGTATCTTTAATTTTTTTCCAAAACCAATGTTTTCGTGATTTGATTTTAACAAATTGATACCGACAAAAGATTGGAACAGCTATTCCTTTTTACCTAAATTTGTTTTTTAGTCTACACTTTGTCGTAAACATTTTTTGACTGACGCCTTAGTTTTTGCAAGAGCGTGCTAATTAGTGTATTCAGCAATTTTTCGCATTGGGAAATGCAAAACAAAGGTCCAAATAAGAGATCTGGGTTGCTATATGAGGTTTGAGAGACATTGAGTTGCTATATGAGTTTTGAGAGACATAACCGAAATAGCCCGTAATAGTTAATGGGTTTTGATAAAATTTGTTCAAAGCAACGATTAGGCCACCCCAAAAAATCAAAGTTTAGTTTAAAAATATATTTTTTAGCACACTATTCGTTTAAGACTAGACTTTTGCGACGGTGCTAGACTTATGCCATCTGTTGAGTCTTAGAAGCCGAAAGTAGAAAACTTAAAAACCGTGTCATCAAAAAGTTTTGGAAACTTGGAGCCGTGCTCTTTGATTTTAAATTATAACATGTAGCTTGATTGATTACGTGGTTTTTTTGTTTAACTTTTCTAGTTTCCTATTATTGAGCAGTTTTTAGAAAAAATACTTATTAAAATATGCAAAAAACGAATTACTGATTTTATACACGACACAAATTATAGTTTAACTGTCACTGTAAGTAGTCTGCTCAAACTAAATCTACGATTTATTTAACATAACAAAAAATAATATAACTTATTATTTTTATTTTATATTTCTCTTCATCTAATCTGTCATTTTATTATATTGGAATTTTTTTTAAGCTTTTATCAAATGGTATCTATTTTTGTAATGCCAGGCACAACTGCACAAGCGGATTGGTTTTTATCTTGTGTATAACTACATCGGGTTTGTGCTGACAAGAATTGATCAAAACAATTTAAAAAAACAGTTATTAAAAAAAATCAAATAATAAATACAGCTGTAATATATTTTTTTATATAAATATGGCACATATATTTATCATGTTAAACATCATCAAAAAAATTTTTTTTTTACACTTTTTTAGTTTTTTTTTTAATTTTTAAAATTATCTTCTGCTTAGTTTTATTTTCACACCGTTGCGAGGTCGTATTAAAGCTCCCCTTTGTTCTACAGACACGGAATCCTGAAATAAAAAAAACTGGAATAAAACGTTTTAATAAAGCTAAATAAAGTTTTAATAAAGTTAATAAAGTTAAAGTTAATAAAGTACTTACGCTTATATAAAAAGATCAGATAAAAAAATCTTTTTTCATTTAAAAATGACCATTTTTTAACCTTTTAAAAAATTTTGTGGGTATTTTTCGAAAAACGTTAAGCAGGTTTGCGCGTAACCTCCAAACAGCGGTGGGTGTTTTTGGGTTATTTTTGATCAAATTCAATGGATGTAGAGTAACTGACTTAGATTTGATGGCCGATATTAATTTTCGGCCAGCGGCTGTTGTGTTTTGCAAAAATATGGAAATAATCTGTTCCTTTAATTTCAATTCAAAGATTTTACAAAAGAATAAAAATAGCTAAACATGATCCTACCGACTCGGATTCCTCGGCGAATTCCAGCTTGTAAGATTTCAGTAGAAACACCAGCGCCATTTTGTATTCCATTTCCGCGAAACGCATACCCACGCAGTTTCTGGGTCCCGCACCGAAAGGCAGCCAGGACATCGGATGAAAATCTTGGTTTTTATGAAACTTCTCGAATTTTTATGGGTAGTGCATTTAATTTGGGCATTTTTTTGTTTTTCCAATGTAACTTTTCACTGTATGGCCTGATTTTTATGTTTGATAGCTCATTTTAAAGCTTTTACAATACTGCGTTGCGTCATAAAAAAATTCACTGTACGAAAGTTGTTTTTTTTACTTAATTAAATCAGTTTTTAAAAAAAACGGAAAATTGCCAAAAATGCCGAAATTAAATGTATGCATTTAATTTTGGCACTTTAAATACAATCGATTGTTTCTTAGTTAAAAAATCATCATTTTCAAAAATTTAAAAGCTTATCATTATCTCCAGACAGTTTTCTTTAATTTAAGTTTCTACTTGTTGTTCAATGTGTAACTGGAAAAAAGTTACAGCTAAAATGCTAAATGGTATCAAAATGAGGAAAATTTGGGAAAAAAGTGCATTTAATTTTGGCACTTTTTATAAAGACCCCCTTAATCGAGTTTAAGTGCAGTGCTATGACTCCTACACATTTTGACGTTGTCTTTTAACTATTTACAACTACAATTTACCACCCGACCACTAAATTCAACCCCTACAGCAAAAGTGTGCCGAAATTACACTATTTTATTAT